>PISX010032156.1:0-16405 GCA_004024625.1 Mellivora capensis
TTAAATAAAACTCGAGTATTTACATAATTCATGAGCCCATTAACATTTAGAGTTCCTAATTATAAGACCAAAAAACTTGCTCCCAAGTACCTTCTGAAAGACAGCAGCAAGATGTGTCATTGAGGTCTTCAACAATATCCATAGAGTAGACAAATACCTTTTGCAGGTCTGTTCTTACATATGTCCCTTACTATAGCATGCAGCATTTTATGCTTAATATAAGCTAATGGCATGATAAAAAAGAAGAGTCGGGAAAAGAAAATCTGGGGTGTTACAATCCTGTCCTACTACACTACCCTTATTCTACTAACCTGGCTTGACTGAAGACTAGAAATGACTAGACTAGAAATGAATGAACTCCATCGCCTTCAAGCAGTCTCTCCACTGATTATTGCTCTTAGCTGAATTTCATTTATTGAGACCCTCAGAGATTGCCCTGCTTAGGAAGCACCTAAAGAAATGGATCCCATCCCTGGCTTTACTGTAGAATCACCTGGGGAATTTAAGAAGAAAAGAAGACAGGGGGCACTCCTTCCAGAGATCCTGATGTAGTTGACTGAGAGGAGTATCTTGGTATAGGTCATGCTTTTTAATTTCTCTAGGTAATTCTAATGTGCATCCAGCATTGAAAACTGCTGTCTTTGAGAACAGCTGTTCCACTGTGCCAGTTACTACAAGTAGATATCTATATTTAAACATACATTATGGTTTACAAACGTTTGGAGAGAGAAGACGGGGTCTGGGCTATTTTATAATTGACCATTAGTACCAAGATCTGACTGCCTTAATTGTTCAATGTTTTAAATTGGATAAACAAAACAGGCATAATTGACTTATTAAAAAGGCAAAGAGAAATAGCTGGGCTTTGATTTTTTTACATTAAATTATCCAGAGAGTATTATTTGGGGGAGGAAAAAGAATAGCTCTGTCATTCACTGAATTGGCCCTGAATAAAATCTTTTCTTCTAAGCTTTCTTCTTAGTTTATCAAATCAGCATATTCTTTCTCAAAATTCCCATGCATCTTTAAATTCTCACTCAAATGTTATATAAATTGAATACTTAAGTAGCTGAATGACAAGGGAAGCCAAAGACTTGGTTTTAGGGCTTTTTCCCCAGACTGTCATCTTCCTAATAGCTCAAAGTTGGTTTAAGTCAAAGTTGATGTTGCCTATAGCACACTTCTCAGATTTCAGTGAATATAAGTATCAGCTGTGGGTACTTATTTTGAGAGGACTGACTCTTGATCCCATACCCAGAGTTTCTGGTTCACTATACTGGGTGGGGCCCAGATATCTGCATTTTTAAGAAGCATCCCTGGTGATTTGGACCCAGGTGTTCTATGGACCATCTCCAAGAAATAAGGTCCCACAGAGAGTAGCCAAGCCTTAAAACAATTATTAGGCATACAAAGCCATGTTCTCAAATATACGGCCTCCAGAGAGAGGGGCCTAGAAGTCATTGACCCCACTTCCTCAAACCCACATCACAGAAACCACAGGTGCAAATTATCTTCACAGCCAGAACTTACTTACCAGCAACTTCTCCCTTCAGTTCCCTTACCACCGTTCATCCCAAAGACAAAAATACAAGTGATGTCCTCCACAGGCCACCATGCTAGTCTTATTTTCTCTTTTTAAGTCCCACCTAAAGGCAAGAATCCACCAGATACATTTGGTGTGTTTTCCCTGCATCATTATTGAAGGGAGCATATATATTCATTCTAGAGAATGCACTGATGATGATAAATGTAATCGTCCTTATAGACTTCCGATTTCTGAAACACCAAAGCACAGAGATGTTGATCATACCTCTAAACTAAAGGTACAAAACAAGAAACAAGTATTTTCTGTGCTCCAAAACTGAATACACTGTACCATCACAGGGATTTACCATGAAGACTTGATAAGAGAGTGCCCAAGTTGAGACATATGAAGAAAGAATATGAAATAGACGAGTTTATAAAAACAAGTTTGACAATAAAAGAACTCTTTTCATTTCTGAGCAAAAATGAGTTTTCTCCTACACACATACATACGTAACCTGAACAAACCAGTTACTTGAGAATGCTTCATTTATTTCCTCTATCATACTAACATCACTCTCCATGTCTTTAAAAATATATATTGTCCAGGAGCTGAAGTAAGCATGCAAATGGATGGAACAGCACAAATGCACTGGTTCTTAAGACTAACTTCCAGATAAGGAGGTAGTTCCATTCAATAATGCAGCCTAGTCTTAGCCCATATTGACTTTGAAAAGCACGCTGGGTTAAGATGAGAAAGTTCTGAAATTCCAAGCACTAGATCTTATTATATACCATTCTGAACCCACCTATAGCTATATCTTATATACCTATAAAATACAGACCATTTTATTAGTCAAGCTTCTTTAGTCATAAATCACAATTCACACAATTCTTACTTATTAAGAATCAATAATGATAATAATGAAAATAATGAAAAATTAATAATTTATTAAGATATAGTACTATTATTTATTAATTCACATAACTGAAAAACTCAGGCATGGCTAGATTCAGCAACTCAGAAGATGCTATCAGGAATTTGCCTCCCATCATCCCTCAGTTTGTCTTTCTTCTACATAGGATTCATTTTCATGCACACTCTCCACCCAGAAGTAATAAAGGTGGCAACCAGCAACTCTGAGTTTAAATCCTCCCAGCATTAACTTTGAGGGAGATACCTTCCCTTTCTAAAGAGTTCTTTTTTTTTTTAAGATTTTATTTATTTATTCGACAGACAGAGATCACAAGCAGGCAGAGAGAGAGAGGAGGGAGCAGGCTCCTCACTGAGCAGAGAGCCCGATGTGGGGCTCAATCCCAGGACTCTGGGATCATGACCTGAGCCAAAGGCAGAGGCTTAACTCACTGAGCCACCCAGGCACCCCTTTCTAAAGAGTTCTAATACATTGACTAACTGGCCTGATTTGATTTCTGTGTAACTTTAGAACAAATCACCATAGGCAGGGAAAGTACATACACAGAACCAGAGCAGAGTCACATCTCATAGTAACCACACTGATGATTTATAGAGAATTTGTTTCCCCAGGAAAACTTCAGATACTACTGCCAGTTGAATAAATGTTGATTCTGGTAAGAAAAAAAATAGTAGACAGGCACTAATGTTCTATTTATTAGATAAAGAGGTTTATTGAAATGCCTATTTGTGTGGTGTTTAAATTATTACATTAAAAAGGGACATTGAGTAATTAAGTCTGTACCAGTGTATAAATGAAAAGAGTCTCAAATTCCCACAAACAATCCTGAATACAAGAAGAAATGTCCAATTTGGGTCTGTCACAATAATAGTGACAATCAAAAATATACAACGAAAACAAGAGCAAAGATTTGAGACCTAAAATCTGTCTCTTATACTACGATTTCTACTCATCTAAGGTTGATGGAAACAGGTAGTTTCCAATCAATAAAAGAGATAGTTGCCTTACTTAAAAAAAGATAAATCATGGATGTTCAGTCAATACTATTCATTCTGAAACAAACAAATTATGATGTTCTTTTGTCCCCAGTTCTTCCTCTGAAAATTTCAAAGCTATAGCAATACTGAAGACTGTCATATTGACTATCCATATACCCTTCACTTAGACTTACCAGAGATTAACATTTTGCCATATGTGTTTTCTCTTTCTCACAGGTGTGCAATGCATGCACACACGAATTTACCTTTACTGAACAATTTGAGAATAATTTGAGGACATCATAACATTTACTCTCAATAGTTCAACACATATCACCTAAGAATTAGGCATTCTCCTACCTAACCACAGAAACATTGTTACACAAAAGAATTTAACACTGATTCCTTAATATCGGCTAATATGTAGTCCACATTTGAACCCCCAATATCTCTAAAATTCCCTTTGGAGCTTTCTATTTTTGATCCAGGATCCAATTAATATTCACATGATACATTTGTTTCTTACAACGTTTTTGTCTCTTTGAAGTAATTCTTTTGCCCTTCTTTTTCTTCCAAAACATCAACACTTTTAGTAGTCCAGTCTGGGGTGCCTGTGTGGCTTAGTGGGTTAAGTCTCTGCCTTTGACTCAGGTCATGATCTCAGGCTCCTGGGATTGAGTCCTGCATCAGGCTCTCTGCACAGCAGGGAGCCTGCCCCTGCCCCTCTCTGCCTGCCTCTCTGTCTACTTGTGATCTCTCTCTGTCAAATAAATAAATAAAATCTCTAAAAAAAAAATAGTACAGGCCAGTCATTTTGCATAAGGACTCCCACTGTAACTTCATCTTTTTTTCTCATGACTGATTTATAATTTGAATGTTGCCTGCCTCCCATTGCCTCATATTAAGAGACACACAATGTCAGTTTGCTCCATTATTGATGATGCTACATTTGGTCACTTAAGTAAAATGATGTCCAGGGCACCTGGGTGGCTCAGTCAGGTCATGATCTCGGGGTCCTGGGATTGAGTCCTGCATCCAGCCCCCGGCCTCCTGCTCAGTGGGGAGTTTACTTCTCCCTCTCTCTTTGTCCCCCCCACCCCATTCGTGCTCTCTCTCTCTCTCTCTCCCTAATAAATAAGTAAAATCTTAAAAAGAATAAAAAGTTTTTTAAATGTCCAACAAATTCTCCATTACATATGTTCCATTTCTACTTTTTCTTTATAAAGTGTTTCTGAGATAAAACTTTTTTTTTGAGATTTATTTTTAATTTTTTTTATTAACAAATAATGTATTATTAGCCCCAGGGGTACAGGTCTGTGAATCATCAGGTTTACACACTTCTCAGTGCTCACCATAGCACATACCCTCCCCAAAGTCCATAATCCAACCACCCCTTCCCCTGCAACCCTCTGTTTTGTGAGATTAAGAAACAAAATATGAGAGAAAACATTTTTAAGATCATGTGAATATCTATTCCCCCAAAACTTTTACCTATTTTTTTTTTATCCATTGGTGATGTTTTCCTGAATCTATAATTTTGGGGGGAGTTCTTGAATAATGATGGTTTTCTAATCATCTTATTTTTTCTTCATTTATTAGCAAGCATTCTTCTGTAAATGACTGAGTCTTACTCTCACCCCAATAAATATTGGTAGCATCTGTTCAAGAGCATAAATTAATCCCCTCATTTTATTTATAATTAATATGATATATATTCCCCAAACTCATGGCACAAATATGGTCAAATACCTTCTATTATCCTACTTACCTGCTCAGGTCCTTACCTTTCTTACTGATGGAAAGCCAGCTACCAACCTTTGGATTTTTGGATTCCCTCTCCTTTCCTTCTATGAAGTGGTCAAAAAACCTGACTGATGGTCAGAGCAGGAAGGGGCGGAAGAGGGACAGAGGGAAGCAGAGATGAAGGTGACATCCACACAGATTTTTATAAAGTGTTCTTCAGGGTAGTTATTACCAGTGTAGTGAATGGCTGACATCTGGTGGTAAAACAGTAAAAATTTGCATGGATTTGTACACTCATAGAAGAGGGGCCATTTGGTTAATGATAGCCGTGTCTTCAAGAATAACTTAAAATGCTGTGGGTCATCCAGTTTTTATGTCCATCGTACCAAGCACCCAGGTATTTGAGAAGATCCGTAACATCAGGTGTCACAGAGATGCTGACAGTATCCATGGCATCCTTGACAACGGAGTCACTATTCTCCAAACCAAGCAACAGAAAACCATGACATTGTTCAGCTACTTTTTCTTTTTAACATGAACATTTAAGGAAGCAAACATGAACATATATAATGGCACTCAAAATCATTTGCATATTTTGTTAACCCATTGCCATTTTAAGAAATAAGGTAAAATTAAAATTAAGTTCAGAAAAGTTTAAAAAATGGGTGCTTGGTATTGATTCCTGGGAAGGAAGACACATAATGATGCCAAAGGCCATTACATCATTGGTAGGAGATTGTGACCTGGATTGGACCTGAAAACTGGCAGATCTTTGTAGAGTGCTGTGGGACTTGCTCATCTTCCACAGCTTTGGGGACACCACCAGCCCCAGGTTTGTGCCCCTGCCCATGAGTCAGTTCTTGGTGGTCTATGGCAAGACGCCCAACCTCAAATTTGCCAGTCCTCCAGGTTTCCACAGCCATGGTGGAGCCTTACAATTCCTTCTGGATCATTCACATGACCTTGGATCATTGTCACTGTGCCTTCATGGTCACCAAGGAAGCCATCTATGACCTGTGTCAGCGCAACCTGGATATCATACATACTAATCTCCATCATTTGATTGGGCAGGTTGTATCTATCATCACCACCTCTCTGCAATTTGACAGTACCCTGAATGTGAATTTGACAGACTTCCCAACCAACCTGGTCCCATACCCCCACATCTGCTTTCCCCAGGCCACCTACTCTGAGGCATCTCAGCTAAGAAGGCCTACGATGAGCAGCAAGATCACCAATGCCTACCTGAAGCCAGCCAATCAAATGGCCAAGGATGACTCTTGCCACAGCAAGTACATGGTTTGTGGCATGTAGTGTTGGAGGGACAAGCCAACATCAACACAGCCTTTACCAGCAACAAGATGAAATGCAACACCCAGTTTATGGATGTTGCCTGGCTAGATTTAAAGTGGACATCAACTACCAGCCCTCTGATTGTCATCCCCAGGGGAGACCTGGCCAAAGAGCAACAGAGTGTAGGCATACTGGGCAATACCAACTCCATGGCTGGGGTCTGGGCCTGCCTGAACTGGAAGTTCAATCTCAACGAAGCAAAGTGAACATTTATGTGTTGTACGTGGGGGAAGGCATGTAGGAAGGAGAGGTCTCTGAGGCCCAGGAGAATTGGCAGCTCTGGAGAAAGATGGGGAAGAGGTAGGCATGGATTCTGTGGAAGAATACTAGAGTGCGGATGGCAGCATGGCTGGTTTCAAGTTGTTTACAATTAAATTTCCTGTATTAAATGATTAAAATAATAACTCTATGACTACTAAAAACCATTGAATTTTCACTTTATTTTTATTTTTTTAAAGATTTTATTTATTTATTTGACAGAGAGAGAGAGATCACAAGTAAACAGACAGGCAAGCAGAGGGGGGGAGGAAGCAGGCTCCCCGCCGAGCAAAGAGCCCAATGTGGGGCTCGATCCCAGGACCCTGAGATCATGACCTGAGCCGAAGGCAGAGGCTTAACCCACTGATCCACCCAGGTGCCCCTGAATTTTCACTTTAAATGAGTGAATTTTATCGTATGTTAATTTTACACACACACACACACACACACACACACACACACACACAATCATATTCTAAACTGGTAAACAAAGACCATCCTCAAAGCCTGAAAACTCCCAGTCACAGTTGAGCCATGTGGAAATCGCTTTGTATCTTCCAAAACTGAGTCATATCTCCTTCAAATAATGAATCATCCCTACCCCTACCAGGGGCCTCACTAAGGAATTCTCTAGCTTCACACTTGTGAAAATGCCCTATAGCTGTCCTTCCTAGGCCAGCTGTCTACCCTTCCTCAGGATGTCCTGCAACACTGCTTTCCTTGCTTAGGTAAAAGCATACAGATAATGGGAACATTTTTGTTGTGTGTGGAAGTTTGCATCCCACAGCACAATTTCTCTGCCCAGTGCTGGCCTCTTGCTGTAGCCGCCTGCCCTCCATCTCACCATCAGGTACATCTACTGTCTACTTCGGATTCCTCAGCTCAGGGAGCCCAAGTCTGTGACATTCAAAACCTGAAAGGTCTCCCAGAGGGGAGAGATGTGAAGCTAGCTATGGAAAGAAATGAACTGTGTGGGAGGAGAACAGAAAACATTCAGCTTTCTACTCCTTCACTCTCTTCAGTGCCCATTCTGTCTTGCCTACTTATACATGACCAGTCCTTTCATCACAGTTGGAATAAAATTCTTTACCACCGGAGCCAAACACAGCTTCCTCTCTGAGTGAACTGAAATATCATATTGTTTCAGCAAAGCTCTGTATCCCAATGATCTCGGCAATTCAGGTATCTTAGTAAAATATATACTATGCTAAGACTTTCAGGTTCTATTATGAACTGACTGGAATTCAAAGGAAGATTTAGGATTAAAGGCTAATAACTTCAAGTTTGTGAGGTAGGATAGGACATACTCCTAAGAATTTCTGATTCTTATTCTGGAAAAAAAAGTTCTGTCTCCAATTTTCAAATTGAAAATTGAGGTAAAAATAGAAAATTGATATTCTATATAAATTACACTGGATTTTAAATTCCTTAGCAAAGACCAAGTGCTATGTGATTACAAAATAATATGTTACTGCAAAGACTAATGTTCTATCTCATTCGGTTTCTATTGGCAGATGAGAATGAGATTCTTGAGAACTTGCGTGCTTTATTTGTAGCCCCTTAAATGTGGTGTTCACATCTGGTATACCCATCAAAAGGCGGAAGGGGGCCAAATGCTCTGCTGCCATCATTCATAAAGCTAGAAACCTGGCTTGAGCATCTGTTCGACCAGCCAGGTAATATAAATAATGCCACAGACTATGTATAATCAGTCACTAGATGCCTTAAATCACTACCTCAGCAAAGATTAACAAGAAATGTGGCAGGTCAATAGCAAGTACAAATCTCTGTAGCAAAGAGAATGTCTTGGCCTCTCCAAAGGGACACATATTAATTAAAGTTTCATTCTGGAGGGTTCCAAACTGTGCATAAGTGAACACTGAATTCCTATCCCCAGGACTCCAGACTCATATCCAAATATCTACCCAATGGATCTACTCAATGTACAATAAGCATTTCTTATTTACTAAATAAGCATTTCTTCTGTACTCAATGTACATAAGCATTTCAACATGTTCGAACTAAACTTCTCTTTTTCTTCCCCAACCCTGTTCTTCCTAGTCTTTTTCATCTCTGTGGCTTCCAGTCCTGTAAGCCTAAAAAGTTTAGAGTCCTCATAGATTCCTCTCTTCCTCTAAAAGCTGTCTCCGGTGTCAGCAAATCCTGTTTACCTTCACAATATAACCGATACTAACCATTTCTCACCACCTCCACTGCTCTCAGCGCCATCATCTCTCCCCTGAACTACCACAACAGCCTCATAACCCGTCTGCCGATGCGCTTCCTCTGACCATTCCTATTCTAGCTTACAGAGTGATTATCTAAAACAAAAATAATAAGTCAGATTATGTCACTGTTCTCAAACACTTTCAGTGAGCTCCCATATTAAACTAAAAACAGAGTCCATACAATGACCTACGTGGCTGGACACAATTTATTTCGCCCCCTAGCCTCTGTGCTCTCCTGCTATACTCCCCCTTATTCCATTCTAGGTCTCCTGGGCCCCTTCTTATTCCTCAAAATGCCAGACACAGAAACACTACAGCATTTTTCACTTGCTATTTCTTCTCCCTGGAATGCTCTTTCACCGAGGGTCAGTGAACGTGATAACCACTACACTACGGAAACCACCGGGTATGCACATGGCTCCTTTTCTCATTCTATTCGGAATTTGTCATCTTCTCCTGTAAGTTGATTTTTCTGTTCCCTATTATGTTTCTGATTTCATCCATGCTTTCTTTTTATGTAGCTCTAACCTACTCATTTTCATTGCATTTAGCCTTCTACTGTACAAATATGTCACAATTTATCAATTCTATTGATGGAAATCTATGGTGTTTCCAATGTTCTGTTATTACGAAAAAAATCCTCTTATAAACATTCTTGAACATAGCTCCTGGTGCAAAATTGCTGGATTATAGGCTTGCTGCATCTTCAGCTTTGCTTTGTTACATAAAGCTAAACTATTTTTCCAAAATAGTTGTATCAATTGATACACTCACCAACTATGTATAACTGTATTATCTGCTCTACATCCTTGCTGATATTTTTAATTATTCCTGATATGGTAGTTTTTAAATCGTCTTTAATAATGGTTTTGATCTGCATTTTCTTCTGGCTATTAATGAGGTTGAGCATCTTTTAGTATGTTGATTGACTGTATCAGGATTCCAACAGGAAACAAATGACAAGTTAGGATAATCAAAGGAACTAAGTACAAAGATATACATGGAGTGTAGGAGAACCCAGTCTGTCCACAATAGCTTTGTTTCCACCCTAGACCCGGAAGGACAAGAAGAGGAAAAGGTTACTGAAAACCTAGAATAGTCTTACAAAGCAGGAACCTTTGGTTTAAAGAAATAGCTAGAGTGAGGAAGGGATCAAGGAGAATATCTCAACCTCATTCTCCTCCCTCCTTCTGGTCTATTGCCAGGAATCTCCATTGGCTAAATCCAACTGGAAGTCAAAGGGAATGGGAACTCTGCCAATGCCAGGATCCTGGACAGAGCACAGGAGAAGAATGTAAAGTTGGTATGTAGGGGCAAACAAAAGATATTTGTAGTTGCTATTCAAGTTTACTTTTCTCTCCTGTGAAGTACTTGTTCAAGACTTTTGCCTATTTTTATATTGGGTTATCTTTTTCATATAGATTTATATGGACAATGATTTCTATTGCAAATGACTAGTTTTCCTTGTAATCCTTACGACTTTTTTCTTGTCCTAATATATTGGCTAGAGCACCTAATACAATAGCGGTGACACCTGTCTTGTTCATGATCTTAAGGAGAATACTTTCAATGTTTTCCTCATTAAGTATAAAGCTTACTATAGGATTTTTTCTTAATAACATATACTGTATCAGTATAGGGAAACGCTCTTCTGAGTTTGCCAAGAGTTTCCTGTTGCTCTTGTTGTTTTAAATTTCAAATGGATGTTAATATTCAGCAAATATTTTTTTCTGCATCTACTAGAACCAGGGTCTAAAAACTAGTGTCCTCAAAGGCCAAATCCTTCCCACATTAAAAAAAAATAAAGCTTTATTGGAAAACAGCCACACATACTTGTTTAGTACACATGGCTGCTTTCACACTACAATGGCAAAAATGTGTAGTTCTATGGCCAGCAAAGCTAAAAATATTTACTATCTAGTTAGCCTTTTGCACAAGTTTGCCAACTAGATGATTATACAAGTTTCCTTTTTACTTCTGATCTTTCTGTTTAGCTGGCTATTCTCAGAGTGAACACCCCAAATCCACTCCTTGTCATTTACGGCTCTTATTGCCTAACAAGGCTTATTTTTACAGCTTGCATCCTGAAGCTCCCTTGCCACTTGCTTTTCATGGAGGCTGACAAATGAGAGGAAATAGGAGGAGCCCTCATTGGTCACAGTACTGACCAGAGGTTCTGGCAGTAGACACATTCTTCTATGGCTACAAATACTGATGGTTAAACCCTCTTCCATAACTCCATCTCTCACTAAGCATTTCCTCTTCTTGCCCTTTCATTCCTAGAGGTTTCTGGCTCCTACTGGTCATCAAAGGGATGTCCAACTATCCCTTACTGGTTCCATTAATCCTTCTTTAAACTGTTCCTTAAATGTCCTGCAGTTATAACTATTTTTTGTGTTTCGTCTCTTTCTTGCCGTGTCTCTTAGAAATGTAGCCATTAATTATACAAATTGCTTTTCTAAAACTAAATCAACCTTTAATTTTTGGGATCTACTACTCAACTGCTCATAATGTATATTGTTATAGGTCACTGTATTCAGTTTGTTTTTTATTCTTTTATGTCTTTGTATTTGTATTTATTTTTATTTTTAAAATTTTATTCTATTTAATCAATTAATTAACATGTAGTATATTATTAATTTCAGAGGTAGAGTTCAGTGATTTATCAGTTGCCATATTTGTATTTATGGGAGAATAACTTGTTATTTTCCTTTTTCATTCTGTCCTTTTCAGATTTTGATTGTTACAATTATGCCACCCTCATGTCAAGACTGAGGGAGTATTCTGTTTCTAGACTGAATAGTTTGTGTAAGATGTAATACTATGAGTTCTTTAAATTTTGTTATGTTTGGTAAAATCATCTAGCTTATTATTTCTCTTTGAATCACTTTGTCAGTTAAAATTTTTTTAGAATTTATCCATTTTAATGTTTCAAGTTTATGGAAACAAAGTTGTAATATCTTCATTTTTTTTAAATTTTTATTTTTTTAAGACTTTATTTATTTATTGGACAGACAGAGATCACAAGTAGGCAGAGAGGCAGGCAGAGAGAGGAGGAAGCAGGCTCCCCGCTGACCAGAAAGCCCCATGCAGGGCTCGATCCCAGGACTCTGGGATCATGACCCGAGCCGAAGGCAGAGGCTTTAACCCACTGAGCCACCCAGGCACCCCGATCTTCTATCTTTTAAATATATGTTTCATATCAGGTCCTGACCCTTTTTACCCCACAGTATTGTTTATTTATAAATTCCTTAGGTTTATTTTTTCTTAGTAGAATTGCTAAATTTTGCCTCAGTTCATGTCATTATATGTTCATTTTCTATTCCATTAATTTCCATTACTCTCATGATTTCAATCATTCCATTTTCTTTAGGCTTATTCACTTGTTCTGTTTAGATCACATTAAATTACATTAACTCATTACTTTATAACCCTTACTTTTTTTCCAGTATAAGCACATAAGTCATAAATTTTCCTCTAAGGACAATTTGAGCTGCATTCTACATATTTTAAACAGCTTAACTGAGATATAATTCACACAGCATATAATTTACCCAGTTAAAGTGAATACCATAACAGTTTTTGGCATATTATATTACTAACTTTATGGTAAATTATAGTAAAATATATATAATATAGAAGTTGCCATTTTGACCACTTGAAATCTACCATTCATTGACATTAATTGCATTCACAGTGCTGTGCAACCATCACCACTATTTCCAACATGTTTTCGTCACTTCAAACAGTAACTTTGTAATCAATAACCATTAACTCTCTTTCCCACTCCCCATGCCCTAGTAACTACTAATCTGCTGTCTCTATAAATCTGCCTATTCTTAAATTTCATCAAGTGAAATCATACAATATTTGTCCTTTTTGTTTGGCTTATTTCATTTAGAATAATGCCTCAACAGTCAATGACATAGCATTATTCAGAACTTCATTCCTTTTGATGGCTAAATAATATTCCATTGTATGTATATACTGCATTTTGTTTATCCATTCACTCGCTGATGGACACTTGTGCTGTTTCCACCTTTTGGCCATTGTGAATAATGCTGCAATAAACACTGGTGTTCAAATATCTCTTCCAGTCCCAGCTTTTAGTTCCTTTGGGTATACACTGAGGAGTGGAATTACTGGTACATACAGTAATTCTATCTCTTTGAAGAACAGCCGAACTCCTTCCCTTAGTGACTAAACCATTTTACATTCCTATCAGCAATGTACAAGGGTTCCAATTTGTCTACATTCTCATCAATACTTGCTATTTTCCATTAAAAAATAGTGCAGCCATTCTAGATGTGAAGTGGTATCTCTTTGTGGTTTTGATTTGCTTTTCCCCAAGTACTAATGATACTGAGCATATTTTCCTGTGCTTTCTGGCCATTTGTAGATCTTCTTTGGAGAAATGTGTAATTGAGTCCTCTGCACACTTTTTTTTTAAGGTCTTATTTATTTGACAGAGAGAGAGCGCACAAACAGGGGGAGTGACAGGCAGAGGGAGTGGGAGAAGGAAGCTCCCTGCTGAGCAGAGAGCCCAGTGTGGGGGCTTAATGCAGGGCTAGATCCTGGGATGCTGGGATCATGACCTGAGAGTTTTCTTTTTTAAAATTTTTTAAGTTATGAGTTTTTAATATATACTTTTTCTGTACTTTAGGGTTTTTTGTTTTTGTTTTTTACATTACATAAATAGAAGTCATTACCTCTTCAAATCATATTAATTACCTCAGGTAAAATTAGTGATTATTAAACATAGTTGGGTATGGCTTAACAGAAGTCTCACTCTAAGTCTTATTCTGAAAGCCTAGGCAGATTTGCCACTGATTTACTTCTAGCTATGACCAAGTCACATAAACCACCACTACGATCATTTTATCACTGTTTACAACATAAAATTGAAAAAATGAATAATATATGTATATATATGTTTGTAAGGATGAAATCCTAAATAAATAGAGCAAAACCCAGAACAAAACACTGCTCAGAAGCTCAGAGACTATAGATTTTGTATTATGATGTAGTAGAAAAATGTGGTATTGGAGAAAGAGAACCATTCCATCTAGTCTTTTTCTCTCCATCACTATATGAAAGTGGTACAGGGGAAGGATTAAAGTCAGACCCCCTTTCCTTTGGTTTCTCCTGATTCTCCACTTCAATTCCTGAGAATTTCAGAACTAACAGAGGCTTCATTGGGATATAGGGGAGAGGAACGAAGTTGTCATTGGCTATCTGGTCTTCTCCAGCTACCCACCAGGCCAAGGAACTGGCTCTCCTGTGTGCTCCTCACAGCACCTTCAAAGTCTGAACAGTGAGGTGGTCAGATACGGCAAGTCCCCTGGGCCCAGTGCCACTTAACTTCTAAACAAGTTGTGGGTGGGTGCACAAAGGAAGTAGCATTAATGGGCATAAGGAAGAAAGGGGGTGAGGAGAACATTGAAGGATTGATTAGAGGAAGCAAAAGAGCCTTTTGCCTGGGCCTCAAACTCAGGGCACGCTACCAGTTTAGGTACTTTTTAATTTGATGGCACTGAATTCAAGGCTAGCATTTCCCACTGAATAATAAATGCACTTGTAGAAAATAAAAGTTTGAAATAAGTTTGCTTTTTAAATGCTTAATTTCTTTTTTTAATTACTAATTATACTGGTTAGAAACTCCCACTGGAAGTGGCCCAGCCCTTTTTAGACATGTGAACAAAACATTGTTACAACTTTCTATATAGTCATATATAAGCAGAAGAGAATACTTGATTCTTTTTCAAGGCTTAACGTAGGGATCTGAATAAAATGTCTGTGGAAAAGCTACCAATAAGATTTTTAGATTGAACTTAAGTAATGTATTCACTAAGAACTGTAGGTACTACTTTACTATCCAATTAGAACGTAAGCTCTAGGAGTGTAGGGATTTTTGTTTCCCACTAATATAACCTCAGTGCCAGAACAGTACTTGGAGCAGAGCAGGCATTTAATACATACCTTTTTTGAGTGTATGAATGAATCCCATAGCTATAAGTTTTCTTTTATAAATCTCAGTGAGTTACTTTTTTTAGACAGTCACATAAGAAAATTTTACACTGGAAATGTTAATAATGATATTTAAAAATAACTTTTCAAGCCAAGATATTATTCTCCTTTAAAATATATTTCTCTTTTATTGTAGCTCAGGATCTCCATTTTCTACTATATCATGTTTTTAAGTGTTCCTAAAAGTACCACAAGGTGGCATACAAAACCTCATAGAGACATTTCTGGAATTCTGTCAAAATTTTACTGTAGACTTCCAGAAAAACCACCCTGAAATCCAGGCAAGAGGGATTGCTTGAGGGCTAGGATCTGTTCCACTCTAGCATATGTCTTTCCCTACAGGGTGAGAAGACCACAGAGCCCAGGGACATGCCCCTCCTCACCTAGAGAACCTCTTCCAAGGCCTTCCTGGTCCATCCCAGAAGGGCAGATGAAGCTGGAGAGCACATACCAAAGGTCAGGACTACTCAAGCAGTGCATCTGCAGGAGCTAGGGTGGGTTGTCCTTGGGAGAAGACAGCACTGGTACAGAGGGCTCTCTGAGTCCATCTCTTCCTGTTTTGCTATGCATTAGTGCAGGACTTGAGAAGTCCAAGAATTCTGGGAAACATTAGGAAGGCATGTTTGTCAAGGTAGGAATAGTTTGTTAGTGTGATTTGTAACTTTTGATTATTTAGGTAAATGGTATGTGGACCTCCATTTTCACTGACAGAGCCCTGCAAACATCAGAGACAAGACTGTGTGTATACATAATTTGTTGATTTGTGTGTGTGTATATTTGCTTACTTATATAATCTGTACTTGGAATTCCTACATTAGAATCCTGAGATTTCAATAACAAAATCAACAGCTTATTTGAATAGCTTGTATTGGCTATCAGGATTTAAAAATTATTCATCAAAATGGCCTACAATAGAATTTGTAAACAAAGGTAAGTACGGCAGCTATTATAGTTACCTATCACTATTTCGGTTTTTCTTCTTCCAGGAACATAGGAGGACTGTACTTAACCTATCCTTTGGTGTTAGGTGTGGCTATGTGGCATTTATTTTAAATTCTGGTTTAGCCTCTTTATAATAATTTTATTGAGATGTAACTCTCATATCATAAAATTCACCCCTTTATAGTGTACAGTTCAGTGGATTTTAGTATTTTCAGTTACGCAACTAACATCACTAACTTTAATCCTTTTGTACCATTGCCACCTGTACCCGTTAGCAGAGTATGACCAGATTTGACCACTGCGATTTGAGTAGGAAGGTTGTATATAACGTGACAGCAAGTCTTTTCCAGAGCTAGTGCTGGGTTCACCACGTTGTCCCCTTGCCACGGTGGCTGGTGTATTCCACAGGTGAGGCTCT
>PISX010032157.1:0-16520 GCA_004024625.1 Mellivora capensis
CCTCTTCGATATCAGCCACAGCAACTTCTTTCAAGATATGTCTCCAAAGGCAAAGGAAACAAAAGTGAAAATGAACTTTTGGGACTTCATCAAGATCAAAAGCTTCTGCACAGCAAAGGAAACAGTCAACAAAACAAAGAGGCAACCCACGGAATGGGAGAAGATATTTGCAAATGACAGTACAGACAAAAGGTTGATAGCCAGGATTTATAAAGAACTTCTCAAACTCAACAGTGTTTGTTATCTCTTACAAAACAGATGTTTTGTAAGTGTTATCTCTTACAAAACAGATAATCATATCAAAAAATGGGCAGAAGATATGAACAGACACTTCTCCAATGAAGACATACAAATGGCTATCAGACACATGAAAAAATGTTCATCATCATTAGCCATTAGGGAGATTCAAATTAAAACCACATTGAGATACCACTTCACACCAGTTAGAATGGCCAAAATTAACAAGACAGTAAACAATGTGTGTTGGAGAGGATATGGAGAAAGGGGAACCCTGTTTCACTGTTGGTGGGAATGCAAGTTGGTGCAGCCATTCTGGAGAACAGTGTGGAGATTCCTCAAGAAATTAAAAATAGAGCTTCCATATGACCCTGCAATTGCACTACTGGGTATTTACCCCAAAGATACAGATGTAGTGAAAAGAAGGGCCATATGTACCCCAATGTTTATAGCAGGAATGTCCACAGTCACCAAACTGTGGAAAGAACCAAGATGCCCTTCAGTGGACGAATGGATAAGGAAGATGTGGTCCATATACACTATGGAGTAGTATGCCTCCATCAGAAAGGATGAATACCCAACTTTTGTAGCAACATGGACAGGACTGGAAGAGATTATGCTGAGTGAAATAAGTCAAGGAGAGAGAGTCAATTATCATATGGTTTCACTTATTTGTGGAGCATAACAAATAACATGGAGGACATGGAGAGATGGAGAGGAGAAGGGAGTGGAGGGAAATTGGAAGGGGAGGTAAACCATGAGAGACTACGGACTCTGAAAAACAACCTGAGAGGTTTTGAAGGGGCGGGGGGGTGGGAGGTTAGGGGAGCCAGGTGGTAGGTATTAAAGAAAGCACGTATTGCATGGAGCACTGGGTGTGGTGCAAAAACAATGAATACTGTTAGGCTGAAAAGAAATAAAAAAAAATTTTTTTGTCCAAAGATATGTCAAAAGATGTCCAAATATCCAAAGATACTCAGCTAAGACAGTGTCAACAATGCTTTCCTCAGCCTCTGGGGAAGGTCTGTTCTTGATCAGGTTCAACCAAGAGTACCTGTATGACACTTTATCTGGGCTTCCCTTATCTGCAGAAACCCTTTCAAGTTGTAAGGTGAGTAGAAGTTTTATATTGTTCAAAATCACTCTGATTATATTTGAAACACACTCATTCTATTTTGCATTCAATATGTTTATGAGGACATTTATTCATTTATTAGCTTAAATTCTGCCTATAATCCTGTGCAAAATATATCACCTTGTATGGAGTAAAACCAAACAAACAGGCAAAACCAGAATAAACCAAGCAAAATGGTTTTCTTCACCTCCTTTCTTTTGTCCTCCTTTTCCTGAAGTCCAGGTTCACAGCCCCTGTTCTGCCCTGCTCCAAAGCGGCATTAGGGGACTGTATTATCAAAGGCACAGGGAAACCTGGTGGCTCAGTCGCCTGAGCGTCTGACTCTTGATTTCAGCTCAGGTCATGGTCTCAGGGTTGTGGGATCTAGCTGGGCGTAGAGCTATCTACGTTTCTCTCTCTCTCTCTCTGCCCCACCCCCTCCCCACACTTGTACCCTCTTCTCTCTCTCCCTTAAAGGAAAAAAAAAAAACAACACAACCCACATCCAAAATTTCTTTCTTGGGTATTAGGCATTCAGAGGTCCCCTCTCTTGCTTCAGACACATCCTCTGATACATCTCCATCTATATCTTCTACCTGGCCAATTAGGGGTCAGAAGGTGGGTCTGGAGAAAATGTCTCTTAAAGCTGTGTCCAGTGTCCCTCCTAGTCCTTTGATTAACTTAACACAAATTATCACATACCCAGTGTTTACCTAGCATGGACCTAGTGGCTGAAAACAAAAATTCTCAAAGATTCTCCAGTGAGTACATTTGTCACTGTCCTTAACAGTGACCACAGCTTTGCCAATGGACTGAGGTAGGACAAATGAATGAACTGTACGTAGGGCATGAATAAATTAATTAGGGCTATTGATGACCATTTCCAGAAGATTAATTGTTAAGGACACAATATTTCCTTTTTTACTTTTTACTTTCTGCATCTTGCCTTCATATATCTCCTCCCATGTAATTGGTATTCTTTATTTTTATTTAATATTTAAAGAGATGAAGGTTAAATTAGTTACTTCATTTATTCAAGGTCACATGCTGATTAATTACTGAAGTGGAATTCAAACTTAGGTTATGAGGATAAAGGCTCTTTCTCTGTGTGACACATGGTAAATGCAAACCTATGCAAAGCCAGATGAGAAGCAGTTTTCTTAATGAGAGTAAAATCTGTTATGTCCTGTAGGCTCACTGACAAAGATATGCATCAGTGATATGCACAGTGGTCTCATTAGCCTTTGTAAGGAGTTCAAGTCCCTCTGCTTGTTTGAGTTCACACTAATGATTGAAATGTGTATGTTATCTCTGATGACCCCTTCTCTTCATCCCTCATTTCAATCACACATTTTAAAGTCTAGCATCTATTTTCTGGCCCTACCACTCCTTCCCTGGGTCTGTTCTTTGCCATGGATCATTGCTCTGATCCAGGTACTGGTCTCCCTGCTCTGGGTCCTGTCTCTTCAAATCCAGCCTCTACGTAATGGCCTTGTAGATCTATTTAAAATACACATGTACTCATTGGGCTGCCTTTTATTTCAGTCCTCTTCTCATCAGATCACCACCCACAATAGCATAAAGATTGAGTTTCTTCAGCGGAGCACGTGAGTGCTCCACAGGGTAACTTCTTAATGATGCTCAGCTACCTCCTTTGACCTCTCCCAGACTCAGTCTTGCACTCCCAGCACCACTGAACTTAGATGCACTGCAATTTCTTCTTCTCTAAATTTGCTCAGACTGCTCCCTTCCACATTATCGTGATCATATTTAGTCTTTACAGCAAATTGTTGAGATGGGTACTATAATTACTCCATTTCAGAACATTGCCTTGCTTGGGTTAGCTTTCTGTAGCTACCATCTAGAGGTCTGGAGGAATGCACTTCTTCAAAGACATTTTCTACAGATGTAGTCTTCTCCTGGTTTTCTTTTTCTCTGATGGAAACTCTTCCTCTGCATGTCTACCTAATAGAGTAATAAGCATGATCAATTTTCAGTGATGCCATGTGAGGGAAATGTAGCAAATATGCTCTATCATGAAGGCAAGCTATAGTTGCTAAAATAAGTCATTTTATAGACACAACTTTAAGTTGGTATGAAGTTACAATAATGCTTTGAAGGATGGATATGTCAGTTCAGATTGAACATCAGATACTATTATAGTTTAAAAAATATCAATTGGGGCACCTGGGTGGCTCAGTGGGTTAAGCCTCTGCCTTTGGCTCAGGTCATGATCTCAGGGTCCTGGGATCAAGCCCCACATCGGGCTCTCTGCTCAGTAGGGAGCCTGCTTCCTCTCTCTCTCTCTGCCTGCCTCTCTGCCTACTGTGATCTCTGTCTGTCAAATAAATAAATAAAATCTTAAAAAAATATCAATTAATCTAGGTTGTCATTTAGGATATTTTATTAACTTCAGCCTGAAGAGACCAACCACAGACCAGAGACAAGCTATTTGTTAAGATGTATCTGCTGTTCCAAGTCAAGTTGATTCAGCTGTCAGGAAGAGGGTCCACACACTACCTCAAGCACATTGCTTAATATGCCAAAATGTTTTGAATTTGGACATTCTAGCTGTTGAAAAACAAACCTCTATTCTGATTAGTTCATAGGCTCTTCATCTGTTGATTACTTAAGGGTCAGACTTTATTCCTAAAGAAGGAGGGATTGTGGGGGCAGAGAGGGCCAGAGAAATGCATACCAGAGACTAGCATCTTGGTAAGGAAAAGATAGGTAGGAGAGAATGAAGAAGAGGGTAAGATTGACACTGACAAAATAATCATTTAAAACAATTGTGTTGTGGCTAAAAAAAGTCATAGAACACAGATATATGATAGTACATATATGTTTACATTCTAATTTATGTATCATAACAGTAATACATGTGAAACCATATATATAAAACACAAAAAACTTTCAGTGAATACTTACATGCAGTGCTCATAGTTGATAACTGGGAGGAATGAAAGAAACAAAACAGATCAATTTTTCTGTATGTGTAAGCCTCTGTAGACACAAACCAGTGTAAGTTGATTCAGTATTCTCAACAATCAAATGCAACCTCCCATCCAAGACTTTGAACTTACATCTAACAAATAACTTGAAATGTTTTCCCCATATGATGCGTTAAAGTGTAATAAACACAGGCTCAGTCTCACACATTTGTAATTATCGACTTAATTTTAATAAGCTCAACTCTTAAATTGGGCACAATGTTGATATTTTTCATGAAGCTTTCATTTCATTTTCTTTCCTGACTCAATTATTCATAATTAATAAATTAAAATGTCACTTTTGTGCTGATATGGTCATTGTATCAGTTAGGGTTCTGCAAAGAAATATAACCAGGAGTATATGTGGATATATGTGTATACGTTGTTATACATTATGTGTATAATCCATATTTGTGAATTGACATACTTACTAAAATATTATAATCCCCAAATCAACATTTGTGATATTTGCATGGTCATTTCCAGGCATGCACAGAAGAGTGAAAATTTGAGTCACGTGACATACATATTTTCAGCTGAAGTAAAAGGTGAAAGGTGATGCTCTGTCTTCTTGGGTCCTTTTGTGGTCCATTTAGTGCCATATGTTTCACATTTTTGTGCTTTCTGTAAGTGATTTTGCCGCTTAAAATGATCTTCCAAGTGTAATGTTGAACTGCTATCTAATATATATAAGCACAGAAAGCTGTCATGTGCCATATGGAGAAAATATGTGTGTTAAACAGGCATCATTGAGCACAGATATAGTGCTGTCCGCTGTGAGTTCAATGTTTAACAAATCAACAGGGTATGTTAAATAAGATGTCTTTAAACAGAAACACATACATACGTAAAACAAGGTTATGTATTGATTAATTGACAAAAATGTTGTGACCAGAGACTTGCAGGAACCTAACCCTGTATTTCCTCTAGGAGCAATGTGTCAGTACCCACTTATTAGTGTTCATGTGGACTTTATAGCATGTAATTGCTGCAGCTAATAAGGATGTACTGTATATCTTCATCTATCAATTTATCTATTCATTTAAATTCATTTCAAAGGATTGACCCATGTAATTGTAGAGACCAGCAAATCTGAAATCTCTAGAGCAGGCCAACATGCTAAAAACTCAGACAGGAGTTGTTGCGTTGTTTTTTAAGTTTTTATTTGAATTCCAGTATAGTTAACATCCAGTGTTATATTAGTTTCAGGTGTATAGTATAGTGATTCAGCAATTCTGTATATCATCTGGTGCTCATCAAGGCAAGTGCACTCCTTCTTCCCCATCACCTATTCCATCCATCCCCCCTCGCCTCACTCACCTCCTCTCTGGTAACCATCAGGTTGTTCTCTATAGTTAAGAGTCTGTTCCTTGGTTTCTCTTCCTATCTCTTTTTTTTCCCCCTTTGCTCATTTGTTTTGTTTCTTAAATTCCACATGTGATTGAAATCCTATGGTACTTGTCTTTCTCTGATGGACTTATTTCACTTAGCATAATACTCACTAACTCCGTCCATGTCATTGTAAATGGCAAGACATCATTCTCTTTTATGGCTGAGTAATAATCCACTGTAATACACACACACACACACACACACATATATACATATAAATCACAATTATATATATAATTGTGATATATATATGTATATATATATATACATGTATATATATATACCCAAACACCACCTCTTTACGCATTCATCTATGGATGGGTACTTGGGCTGCTTCCATAGCTTGGCTGTTATAAATGATACTGCTATAAACATTGGGTGCATGTATCCCTTTGGATAAGTGTTTTTGTATTCTTTGGGTAAATATCCAGTAGTGCAGTTGCTGGATCAAATGGTAGTTCTATTATTGACTTTTTGAGGAACCTCCCTACTCTTTTCCACTTTGGCTGCACCAATTGCCTTCCCACTACCTGTGCATGAGGGTTCCTTTATCTCCACATCCTTACCAACGCTTGTTTCTTGTGTTTTTTATTTTAGCCATTCTGACAGGATTGAGTTAGTATCTCATTATAGTTTTGATTTGCTTTTCCCTGATGATAAGTAATAATGAGCATCTTTCCATGCATGTGTTGGCCATCTGGATGTCTTCTTTGGAGAAATGTCTTTTTATGTCTTCTGCCCATTTTTGAACTGGCTTATTTGTTTTTTGGGTGTTGAGTTGTATACTTTCTTTATGTATTTTGGATACTAACCCTTTATCAGCTATGTCCATTGCAAATATGTTCTTCCATTTAATAGGTTGCCTAGTTTTATTGATTGCTTCCTTTGCTGTGCAGAAAGAAACTTTTTATTTTGATGTAATACCAGTAGTTTATTTCTGCTTTTGTTTCCCTTGATCAGGAGACATATCTAGAAAAATGTTGCTACAGCCGATGTCAGAGAAGTTACTGCCTATGTTCTTATCTAGGATTTTGATGGTTCCTGGTCTCACATTTGGGAGTTGCTACAGTTTTGAGGCAAAAATGTCTTCTTTTCCCAGAAACCTCAATTATTGTTCTAAAGGCTTCCGCTGATCAGATGAGGCTCACATGTATTATTAAGAGCAGTATCCTTTACTTAAATTCAACTGATTGTAGATTTTATTTATTTATTTATTTATTTATTTGAGAGAAAGAGAGAGATAGTGAGAGAGAGCATGAGTAGGGAGGAGGGGGAGAAGCAGGCTCCCTGCTGAGCAAGGAGCCTGATGTGGGGCTTGATTCCAGAATCCTGGGATCATGACCTGAGCTGAAGGCAGACATCTAACTGACTGAGCCACCCAGGAGTCCCCTGACCACATCTACAACCTACCTTCACAGCAACATCTAGATTAATGTTTGATTACATAACTGGGTACTATGGCCTAATCAAGTTAACATACAAAATTGATCATCACAGTTTTGATAGATATTGATGAACTTATAGTGAGCCCAGTTCATTGGTGTTTCTATTTACAGAGGCAAGTTATAACCATATTTTTACACAGGCACACAAAGATGGATAGAGAGAAAAACAACATATTCCTGCTCTGACAGATGAGAAGTTTGCATGATCAGAAGCAGAAGCTTCTCCAATCTGACCTCCATGACTTCACGTCTGAGCACCTGGCCCTGGAAAACTACTTTCTTGTATCCAAAAAAGAAGATAACAGTAGTCACCTATGACACAGGGCCTAATCTTTTTAGATATTCAAAACGTGTCAGCCTTTGTCAGTCCTAGCTCCCTGTGAAATGTGGAGATAGCAATTAGACTGAACAGGCACAAACTCCTTTGAAGGTGAAGCCATAGCCCCTTGGCAGGCACATGAAACCATGCCACTGATGGCCATCAATGGGAAGGCAGCGGTGGCTTTCTGCTTGTCACCAAAATGAGGCCAGGCTAAGAAGAGCATGGGAACGAGGTAGGTGATGGAGGAAAACAAAGACCCTGAATGCTTTCCATGCCTCATTTTTTTTTTCTCCAAAAGAAGAAAGCACTCACAAAATCAGTCAACAGTGAAAGATTCAGTCACTGGGCACATGATGCTAAAAAACGGTGTGCAGATGTTTCCACCACTTTGTTTAAAGGTTGCTTGCTTCTGGGATCGTTGCAATGCCCTGTAATTGCAGAAGACTCGATGATGAAAGGTGAAATCAGGACCTTGCTCTTCCAGATGCTCTCTCTGCCTCTCTGAGTGTACCTGCTACTGGGCTTCAGCCTCTTTCCTGACCTCCCCATCACAAAGTGACAGACCTTGGGGAGAAAGAGGGGACATTCTAAAACAAAAATAAACCTGTCATTTTTATAGTCAAAAGTGTCAGAGCTCAAACATCAATGTGATTCAGAAGATTCAGTAATGTATTTTCTGTCTGTGTTTACTGACATTTAGTGCTTATTCCATATGAAAGTTATTTGCAAGGTATTCTTGCATTGCCATCTAATCAATATTATTTCTTTGGCTTCAGAAATACCATTTCAACCTTCCTAGACCACACTCCATAAGCCACATCCATTCCTTATTTAAGAGAGAGGTATTTATTTGGTTATACAACAGTCACTTTCCATAGTACCTTCTCTTCTTTCCAACAAAGAGACACTTAGCTTTATTGTCTTTACACAGATAATTGTCATAATTATTAGATTATTTTTCAAGTTATATATGATTACTGCAAGTGTATTGAGTATTTTACATATGAATTTTTGTATTTATAAGTATCTTAAATTTGGGGGTGAAAACCTACTTAGGAGTGGAACTAGATTTTATGCAGTCTCTGCTCGTTAATAAAGTGAGATAGTTGGTTTAATCAGGAGGAGGGACTATGCAGATTTATTTGCTATATTCTTTTTTGGGGGGGAAACTTGCAGTTCTATACAAATTAAATTTGGAGGCAAGAAAATAGTCACCAGGTTATTATAATAATCCTTATTCCTAGGTGAGAAGGCTGTATAATAATACAAACTTCAATGAATATATAAACATAATTTTTAATTAATATATGCATTATTTGTGCATAGAAAGAGTCCAGATGTAAAATAACAGCTTTCACATATAACTAGATTCTATATACATTATATAGAGGTGGCCAGACATAAAGACTATAGTTTATAGTCTGTATGAATCATAAACATTTTTATATATCATAGTTAGAAATACAGTGACAAAAATTCCGTTCATTGTGCAACTAAAAATAAACAAGGTCAATCTTAGCAAGATATATATAATATACATATACAAACAGGTCTATAAAAATTTCATGTTAGATATATATGAAAAGAACTATAAGACATCACAGATGGACAAAAGACAAAACTGGAATGAATGAAAAACATTCCTCCCTGGGAAGACTTGATACTAGACAGTTGTTAATTTTTCTCAAATTATAACAGTCCAATAAAAATACCCTAAGGAAAAAGAGTTCACAAAATATTCTAAGGTTTATGTAAAAATAGCATGAAAATATAACAAAGATATTTAAAAATAGGGTCACCTGAGTGGCTCAGTGAGTAAGCGGCTACCGTCAGCTCAGGTCGAGATCCCAGGGTCCTGGGATGGAGTCCTGCATCAGGCTCCCTGCTCAGTTGAGATCCTGCTTCTCCCTCTCCCTCTGCCTGCCATTCCCTCTGCTTGTGCTCTCTCTCACTCTCTGTCAAATAAATAAAAATCTTTTTTAAAAAGATAATTAAAAACAGCACACGAGGGGCACCTGGGAGGCTCAATGGGTTAAAGCCTCTGCCTTCGGCTCAGGTCATAATCTCAGGGTCCTGGGATCGAGCCCCGCATCGGGCTCTCTGCTTGGCAGGGAGCCTGCTTCCCTCTCACTCTCTCTGCCTGCCTCTCTGCCTACTTGTGATGTCTCTCTGTCAAGTAAATAAATAAAATCTTTAAAAAAAAAGTACACGAATAAATGGGATTTATAATTAGAGCTTCTAAAACATTAGACAATTAAAATAGAAAAAATACCATTGCTGGTACAAGGACAAACCAGATGAAATAGTGGAATTGAATGGAAAGCCCAGAAATAGGTGTAGGTTTTTGGCAATATTTAGTAGATGATAAGAGTTAGCTTTTCAAATTTATGGAGAAAGTGTGAGTTGTTCAATACATGTTTCTGGAGTGATTTTCAAACTGTTTAGGAAAAAACCAATATAAAATCTCTTCATACCTTATTCTAAAATGCAGTCTAATAAATACAGTTTTAAGTATAAAATATGTGAAATAGTTAAAGAGTATTATCTTAAACATTAACTTATTTGGAGTAGAGAAAGTCTGAATTTTTTAATATGATACCATAAAGTTAAATATTAATAGATACAACACATATCCATAAGTTTCCCTGTAAAAAGGCAAATAAAAAAGGCCAGTTGTCAATAAGATGAAAAATGTAAAACTTTACAATCAATAAAATGATAACAAAAACTTCAAACAGAATATTTTACTCAGCTGATTACAGTGTTTTTTAATGACAATTCTTATTTTGGTTACAGCTATAGGAAAATAACATAATCATCCATTGCTGGTGGGATTCTACTGTCAAAAATAGAAAGTGAGCCTGGTGGTGGGTATTATGGAGGGCACGTATTGCATGGAGCATTGGCTGTGATGCATAAACAATGAATCATGGAACACTGAAAAAAAAAACACAAAATTTAAAAAATATATTAAAAAGAAAAAAATAGAAAGTGTATAAAATTTCTGACAATGATCCAACTTTTAGTAATTTATC
Organism: Mellivora capensis; assembly: GCA_004024625.1. NCBI lineage: Eukaryota > Metazoa > Chordata > Mammalia > Carnivora > Mustelidae > Mellivora > Mellivora capensis. The sequence continues at coordinate 10,536 of PISX010032157.1, forward strand.
CTAGAAAAGCAATTAGTGATCTGTAAAAGAAAAAAAAGATGCACAAAGAAGTTCTCTGCACCATTCTCTGTGAGAATGAAAAGTGAAAAGTTGGAAATGACTTCTGTCACAAATAGAGGATTGTTTAATTAAATTATAGTATGGCTACAGAATTAAATGTGATTTACCCATTAAAATGATGCATTAGAAGATTATGTAATGTCATAGAAAAATGTCCATGTTTATCTTTATTTAAAAATGTTATAAGCCTTTCAATGCCAAAGGTCATAAAGTGGGGGCTAACAGACCAAATCTGTTTACACAGACATATTTTGCTTGCTTGTCAGTATTTTATCATGTTGAGCCAAGATTTAAAAATTGGAAGGACACACCCGAAAATCCAGATTTCCATTGTATGTTTACAATTCTGAGTATCTGACAACTCTATGTTAGAATCCAGCTCAGTCGGAGCCGAAGGGCGGAGTAGCTGTGAGTTCCTCTTGTTCAGCTACTCCACTTCCCCGCCTCTCCAAGCCTCCCAGCCATGGATGGCACTCTCCGTGCTCACTCACACCCAGCCCGCTTCTCAGTTTCAGTTCCCTGCCTGGCGCCAGTGAGGCAATGGATTAATGTATACCATGTGATCTAAAACTTTTAATGTATGTATGTAGAAAGATAGACAACAAAATTTCAATAGCCCTACAAGCCTCAGGTTTCTCCAACCACACTAGAAAGTTTTTGACAATAGGAAACAAGTGAAGATTGTTCCCTTTTTTATCCCCTGAAGTTAATTAGGAGGAAATTATCTGTTGAATGGTCAAGTAAATAGCCCCTTCAGGTCACCTATGAATGATTAAAAATCCTTTTTCTCTTGGTTTACTTTTCTAATGTTCTGACTTGAAAATCAGAAAGAAAATACACAGTAAATTTTATTTTCAACATCCAAGGGCAGAGGGAACTGTGTAAGCAGAGCAAAAATATATCATAAATAAATCTCATGTATTTTTGAAATGAAAAAGATAAACACACCATTCTTAGTTGAGACTTCACACAGAAATTTCTGGCACGAAATTCTGCTCTGTAACACAGAACATAACGCAAGAGCCAGTTTATTCTTGTTTGATTTTGTAATTTTGTTTAGACTTCAGGCTTCCAATGAAAATTGTCGAAATACCCTTCCTTACCCTTTTGCAAACTGTAGCATGTCTCAAACACACCCGCTCCAGGAGCCTCATTTCACGTCTCTGCCTCCTTGCAGGGATCCTTGGGCAGAGATTATAGCGATGCTATAAAACCAGCATGCAAGTCACTGGATGACTATTTCTAGTCTGTCCACTAAACAAGTCCAAGATAAAATCACTGGCACGGGGGTGTCAGCTAATTGAGGAATCAGACAGCCGAAGAGACCAGACTGGGCGAGAAAACACCCTTATCCCAAGGACAAACCTTTGCTCTGACATTGGAGAGAATACACAAATGAACTTGCCAAGTAAATTGCTTTCCTGCTCTAATATATGATCTCTTGCTCCAGTGCTAAAGCCACTTTTTAATGAGTTGGTAGGTAAATACGGAGCTAGATTGAGAGAATTAGTTCATGCTTGTACGTTTTCAATATTGAGAGTGAAATGAAAATACAGATAGCAATTTGAATCTAATTTTCAAGCTTGCATGGATGAAGGGTCACAGAGGGAAGCTGAGACGTACCAGGATATTGGGGGTGGGAGGCGAAGGGATGGGAACAAAGAAAACCAGCTGACACAAAGCAGAAGCCTCTTCAGCAACTACAGCAGAGCCCCAATCATATAAAGTCAAGAGAGAAAGCAAGAGCACGGTTTTCTCTGTAGGTATACGCAGTTCAGTAGTTAGGAAAATATAGATCTAAGGCAGAAGTCGGTGACGATCATCTCTGACCTCTCAGTAGGCATCATATGGATCCTAAGAGAATTAAAGTAAAATTAGAATTCTAAAATGCTTTTAGAGCCCAGAGAAACGTTGGAGTCGGACGTCCTCTCTGCCACAGAGGACAAAAATCAAACTCAGGGTGGTTAAATACCAAGTCCAGGATGAGAATGCAGGTATTTTGACATCCCAGACCCCTGCTCTTATCGTGAGTGTGTGCCTACACTACCATCTGAAAACAAACAGATCCCTGTAAGAAATGGGCCTGGGTGGAGGCTGTGGTTGTTTGAGGTCCTGAGGAAGACACTATCTTGCATAATTAAACATTTTTGAGATGAAACAGATTCAAAATAAAAGCCCCTCCCAGATGGTGCCCCCAAAGTCCTGAATTAAAAAAGAAGACACACACACAGCAACTCTGGCAAAGAAAACAATTGGACCAGCTACTAGCTAGTTAAAAGAGAGCAAAATGGGTGGTTTGCAGGAAAGTAAAGGGAGCAGGGATGTCTCAGATTCATTCTGCTGCTGCTAACCACAGTGTCAAATCCTAAAATTACAGGAAAACACTTAGATAAGTCAATGATTTGGGGCTGAGGCTTATTTCACATGATAGGTTTGTTTAATTTAATTAAATTGTCCCATGAACTTTCTTTTATATTCATATCTCCCTTTTCCCATTTATTTGTTTTTCATCATATAGCTTAAAAATGTAAAGCATTTTGAATCACCATTAATATAATACCATCTACCGTTCATCACCCTTCAAAAACGAATGTGTTCATAGTTAAACAAGAGCCATACAGAACTCTCTTTGCTCTCCATATTCACAGTGTGATGCACTTTGCTCTATATAACAGGATATGTAGACAGAGTACCCAGCACTCACTTGCCTTCCCAATATGTACACTGCGCTCTCTGGCAAGTCAGGACCAGTTTCTGGGTAATGTCATGAACAGGTAACAATGACTAGCATATTTATTTATTATAAACTTGTACAGAGTTGAGTAACAAATGGTGATTATTTGAATGTGAGAGGTTGTGACTTCATGAAAATGGTTATCATATGGGAGAAGTAGAGGAAATCTTTGTAATTCCCATGAGCTTAAGAAATCCAAGAATATGCACTCTAAGTAACAGAAAGTCGTCAAGTGGCAGTTCCAACAGACCTACCCCACAATTAACAGTTTTACGAACTGTGAAGGTAATTCTCTTTCCACTTCTACTTCCAGCCTAGCCAGAGCCTTTTCTCAGCCTTGACTGATGTCTGAGTAAAGGCTGAGAAGCCCAGGCCAGGCTCGGTTTAAATCCTTTCACGAGTAGTATTTCTTTTAATTCTTGAAATGAATCTACTGAGCAGATGTTGTCACTACATCAGCAACGAGAAAACTGACCCTTGGAAAATTTAGAAACTTACTGAAAATCTGGAGTGGGCTTACATGCAGAGACTGGAGTCTGTGGGTTGTCAAAGGGAAGACCCTCAACTGATGTTCAGAAAATCAGATCAAGCCAGGGCTGCATCCAGAGAGAGATGATTGAGACAATGAGGACAGTTGATTGCAAACTGAAACCCAGTTAAGGATCCTTGGCAATGAGATGACTCTAAATACCAGCTTGGTCCATGACATAAATAATTTGTTGCAGTGTCCGACTTTAAGAGTTCCTCACTGCCATGGGGTTCTGTTTCTAAGACTCCTGAAGTCCTCTGCCGTACCTACCTTCCTCGGACTCAGTAGATTAGCTTTAAAAAGTCTCCTAAACACCCTGTTCTTTGATATCTCCCAAACAAATCAAATCTACTTGCACCCTCACCCTTTCCCTCCTCTTTGCAACACTAACTCTGGGCCATTGTGTCCCCATGCCCTCCGGATGCTCTTTTAGCTCTTGCCTCCCCAGTGACACCTACTGGTCTTAAATCTTGAGACCCTCACTCGGCATGGTTTTCTTCTCTTCAGGTTGTCATCCCTATTTTTTTTAAGCAGCCAAGCCAACAATTTTCAAAGACCTCTTCTGTTTTCTTCAAATCACCTTTGTTCCCCCCACTTCAGTTTACCCTTGGGTTACAAAATAGGTGTCTGTCTGTCCAGCTTCCTCCCATTATCTATCCAAATGCTGAGCAGGCACGAAACTACACGGCATGATTTCTTATTCTCTGGCTTTTATTACCAAAGAATTTCCATTTTATTGAAAGTAATAATTTTCTAACTCATTTAACCTCAGCATTTGAAAATATTGTTTGGGTCCTATAAATAAGAACGTGCAGGGACACCTGAGTGGCTCAGTTGGTTGAGCCACTGCCTTCGGCTCAGGTCATGATCCCGGCGTCCTGGGATCGAGTCCCACATCGGGCTCCTTGCTCGGCAGGGAGCCTGCTTCTCCCTCTGCCTCTGCCTGCCACTCTGCCTGTGCTCGCTCGCTCTCTCTCCCTCTCTCTCTGACAAATAAATAACTTAAAAAAAAATTAAAAAAGAACGTGCAGTTCATAGTAAGGACAAAGGAGCTAGCTATAGGTTGGGTGTTTAAAAACTTGGAATTATATCGAAACAAATTAAACTTTATTCAAATGGCTACCAGGTGGAAATCTGAGGTTGTCCCAGGAATTGTTTCAAACATAGTGAAATATCACCCCATCCCACTTCACAATCCCTGTCCCCACACCATGCCTCCTGATTTTGTCATTTCTGTGGTCTAGCTACTTTCTGTTGCTCCCTTTAGACAGGGTGGGTTCACTGTGGTTTTTCTGCTTTATGCACAGCGTCATTTTTTATTTTAATAACAATACCATAAAGAAAAAAAATGTAGCAAAGTGGGTCAGGCTGTCACCTTTCAGCTTTACAGTGGCCTTTGAAAGCAGCCAAACAAGGGAAGAGCCAGAGGCGGCTGCTCACAAGTTACATTCCTAAATGCAGACATAGAGCTGAGGATGTTTCAACATGAAGAACAGAGACGAGGCAGCTTACAAATGAGCCTGTTCTTAGAACACTTCAGCTAAGTGTTCCCATCTCGATGGCCCCACATGAACCAGAGTGAAGACTAACTGGAAAGTGAATAGACCTTCTATCTACGTTCAGAATGAGAATTGCCCTGGGGCACTCTGGAGAGGGCCTGCCTGCTTGGCAGGCTGTGGTGAGCCCTCTGGTCCCCAAAAGACTGTCCATAGGGTAGGTCCGAATCACTTGTCCTGCTGTGGCAGGTCACGTCTAATGTCTCCATGACCCCTTGGTTCTAAGATGATGAGGCCATGTCTCTTGTCTGCAGAATCGTATTTCCAGATAAAGGTTACATAGTTACCATATCATAAATAAAGTTGTCTTACTTCTAGCCAGTCATGGCAGAAAAGGAACATGACATTAGAGATTAGGAAATTGGCCTCTTCTGGAGGTTTCTCAGACAGCCCGCACCATGCCCTATGGTGCACTCACTGAAGATGGCATGATAAGGGGGAGATAGAGAGATTCAGGAGGCAAGGATTTGCATCAAGAGATTGGAGAAGTCCTGAGAAATAAGCATAGGTAAAGCCAGAAAAGGCCTGAAAACACTTATTTCAGAAAACTAGCCTGTGGCAGACTGAACACTCTTATTTTGTTGCTGTTCTTGTTATAAGGTATTTACCTTCGGTTTTACCTTCATTTAGCAGAACTGCTAAGGTGAAATTTTAAAAATAGTTGTTTTTAAACAGCACTCTGTGTAATACAGTAAATGTTAAGTCACAGATTAATTTTATGCATATCCACAGATCATATGACCATGTTGCTCTAAGCTTTCACAGTTTGACACAGAATGGGATTTTGCTGCTTTTATATTAACAACAAATCAACCTTAGAGTTTCATTATTTGTTCTTAATTTATGTAGGGGCAGAAATTGTTCCTAGTTCCTCAGGAGGATCATATTCTCCTCCAAAATAAACTGATCAATTTCAGCTAAAATATAAGTATAGAATTGCTCTTTCATGGATCTACAGCAATAATTTTGTTTTTGAAATTTTGTATTTGAGCATAATTGATGCATGTTACATTAGTTTCAGGCACACAACCAAGTGATTCACAGGTCTCTACATTTTACTGTCCACGCCACAAGTACAGCTACCATCGCTCTGTCAGCATATAATA
>PISX010032158.1:0-16507 GCA_004024625.1 Mellivora capensis
AGGGAAGAGGGGGAAGGAGAGATTGGAGGAGGGGATGGAAGGGGGAGGGGGAGGAGGGGCGGAAGAGGTGGAGGGGAGCATAGGGAGGGGGAAATGAAAGAGGTGGAGAAGAGAGGAGGAGGGGGAAGGGAGGAGGAGAGAGGAGAGGGAACGCGAGCTGGACACACACTTCACACCACCAACGGATTCTCAGCAGGAGGACAGAAAAGAATAGGGGAAACAGAACCCCTGACAGCTGCTTTTTTCTTTGTATAACTTCTTATCATGGTAAAATTTCCAACTTACAGAAAAGTTGCAAGAATTCCTGGATACCCATCCAGATCTTCCAAATATGAACATTTCCCCATATTTGCTTTATCCTTTTATTCCCCACCCCAAGCCATTTGACAGTAAATTGCAGACATGATTCCCCCTTTACCCCAAAATGCCTCAGTGTATTTACTTATGAGAGCAAGGGCATTTTCTTCCATAAGCACTCTTATCAAAGCGGGGAAATTGACATCAACACAGTCATTGTCAAAGTCACAGCCCTGATTCCCATGTCCAAGTTTCCTTTTGTAAACTCCACTTCCACGTGCTGGAATCCAGTATCCCCTCCCCAACTCCAGGGAAGGGGTGACACCCTCATCCCCAACCCCTCCTGTTGTGTGGACCCATTTCTGGGATACTGATATCTGAGTCCTGCTGGGGGCTGTGGGGTGGGGATAGGAGTGGAGGCCATCTATGGGAGAATTTGCATCCCCGTCCTTCCCCAGCACACCCTGGGGGCTGGTCTGGGAGCCCCATAGGACCATTGCCAACACTGCCTGACTGGCGAGTCCCCTCCTTCCCACTCCTTACAGAGAGCTCCGTGCTAGCAATAATGGGGCTACCTCTTGTTGAGCCCACCAGAGTGCAGGAACTTCCAGTATGTTGGTTTTTTTTTTTTTTTCCCCCCAGTATGTTGTTTTATTAAAATCTTATCCACTCAGGACAAGATGTGTTATTATCCCCATTTTGTAGGAAAGGAAGCTGAGACTCAGGTAGGTTAAGGGACTTCCCTCGAGGTCACACAGCTAGTAAGTGGCAGAGCCTCGATTTTACCCCAGGGCTGATCCCAAGGGCCTTGGGCTTTCCACTACCACTGTGATGCTTGCCTCACGTACTGGAGCTTTCCCGAAATAAAACCTTGGAAAAGTGGCCTGGTGGCCCCAGGAGGCTCCTGGCCATCTTGTGGCGTGCCCTGGCTAGTGACACCTCCTATGGGAAGTCTTCCTTGTCCCATCAGCTGTGGTATCACTCCACCATCTGCACCTTCTCCCTGGTCTTTTTTCAGTGTGTCTTGCCTTCAGTAATAAATTGATGACAGTTTGATTCATGGCCCTGAGGTGGGCTTGGGAAGGTCGCTTACTGTGAAATGTGTCAGGCAGTCTGCTGGACTTTGTCCCAGAAAGCCTCTCATGTAATCCAGTAATTATGGGAAGAAGTAGTGAGATCCATGTGAGTTGCAGAAACAGGCTCAGAGGGAGCCTGGGTGGCTCAGTTGGCTGAGCGACTGCCTTTGGCTCAGGTCATGATCCCGGAGTCCTGGGATGGACTCCCGCATCAAGCTCCCAGCCCCTTGGGGAGTCTGCTTTTCCCTTCGACTTTCTCCCCTCTCTTGCTCTCTTTCAAGTAAATAAATAAAATCTTAAAGAAAGAAGCTCAGAAGCCTGATGCAATTTGTTTAAGACAACTCAGAGGCAAAGCTGAGACTCAAATCTAGGTCTTGCCACCCTCAGTTTGGGTCCCCCCCTCCCCCCTCCGCAGGTATAATCTAGCTGGATGCAGGTGACCACGGCCTTTTTAAAGTTCCTGCAGTGGGCGGCTTCCCGCAAGAGGGCACCATGCCTCTGCGGGAGAGCAAAGGTCCCGGTGGAGAAGTGCCACGGCGGTGGCTCGCGGGCAGGCAGCGAGCACTTCCCGCTTTCAGCAGCAGGGGGCAGTATGGGCCAGAGAATCGTTAGGCATCGCTAATCGGCCGCAGACGCTCTGGCTCTTCCGTTTGGAACAGAGACCAGTGGCCTGCAAACTTGGGGTACCCCTGTCGTGGGATCTTGTTTTTATTTTAGCCTTTGACACTTTGTTCCTCATGGATTTACTTGCACTCATTTTTATTTTTAAACATCTCACGTTCAATTATTATTTATCACGATTACTGAGATTGTTTTCATTTTTGTATTTTTAAATTTTTTTCATGCTTCCTTAAATATTGTAGCCCAGACAAGTGCTTCACACAGTGCTTCACTCACCTCACTGGTCCTGGCCCTGGCTCCGAGGTACCAACTTTGGAGAAGTTTGCAAACCAATGTAAGCAATGATAGGAAGCTGGATTCTAGATGTTCAACTTCTCCTGGAAAGATGGTCTCTTCATATTCTCCTGGAACTAATGTGGAGGCCTCTTTCATAATCATTACCCTTTTTTCTCTTTCCCATGGTGTGTTACCCGGTGTGTCAAAAGCTTTGGGGATGCCAATCAAAGGGAAAATTTGAAATACCGGTGTAGGGGTTGAGGTTAGGTCAGTCATTCTCAACTTTGGGCAGACATTAGAATCACCTGAGGTACTTGAAAAGCCCAACGCCCAGGCTGCATGCTAGACCAATTAAACTGAATCTCCGGGGGAGAGGGACTGGGCACTGAGAGGGTTTGAAGCTCCCTAGGTGATTCCAAGCACTCGTGGTTGAGAAATGATGGGCTACCGGGTTAGGATTTTTGAAGAAACCTATCAGCCCCAGAATATCTTCCTCATTGGTCTGCCTCAGTCTGAATTTCCTACTATTCTAAGCCTTGAGCAGTGATACCATGCCAACTAATCAGGATTGGCCAAAATAAGTTTGGTTACTGTTTTATATTGATTTTGACAAGAAGTAGAGGCTCAATTTGAAGCACTTGTAGTAAGTTAATTTCAGTAGGAGGTAGGCATGTTTATCCAGTTAGGATTAGATTTGGTTGCATAGTGCTCGCTTCGGCAGCACATATACTAAGATTTGGTTGCATATAATGAAAAATCCCAAATAACAGGGCCTTAAGAGAGAAATCTGAAGGTAGATAGTCCAATGCTGGTATGGCATCTTTATGGTCGTAGGGGGTTCAAGTTCCTTTAATTTTCCCATTCTACCATTCTAGTGTGTGTTTCCTGTCTTTGAGGTCACCTCATGGCCCATAATGGCTGCTGGAGCACCAGCCATTATAATTCACTTTCCAGGCATGAAGTAAAAGAAAATGGGAGAATGGGCAAGAAAGTTCCAGTCGGCTTCCTTTAAGGAGGTTTCTCTTTTCCTTATATTTCATAGGCCATAACTTTGTCAAATGCCTATATGCATAGAAGGTTTTGGTAGGTACCTTTGCTCCCCAAATAAAATCAAACCTCTTTAAAGAAGAAGGGGCAGGGACACCTGGGTGGCTCAGTGGGTTAAAGCCTCTGCCTTCGGCTCAGGTCATGATCCCAGGGTTCTGGGATTGAGCCCCCCATCGGGCTCTCTGCTCAGCGGGAGCCTGCTTCCCCCCTCTTTGTCCTGCTTGCCTCTCTGCCTACTTGTGATCTCTGTCAAATAAATAAATAAAATCTTAAAAAAAAAAAAAGGAAGAAGGGGCAAATGGTAGGTAACTAGCAGTTTGTAGTTGTAGCATGGAGGTACTGCAGACCCAAAGCTTGACCGTGGGAGGGAACAAAGGCTTGGAAGCAGAATTAAGTCATTTTGGAAAAAGAAATGATGATTCCTTCATCTGGTTCCCAAAAACTTGCTCTGGTGCGTCTTTCAATGGGAGAAGTATGTTTTCTATTGAGCAGCTGGGTCAGGCCCTAGTTCCCGTTTCAACAAATTCCTAGTTCCTAAGCACAGTGGTCTCAGCCTTACTTTTGGGTCAGTCTTCTCCCAGGGCAGCCCTCTTCTTCAAACGCCCAGATCTAGAAGGTTGTGACACTCCAGGTGCTTTCTGCCTGCCCTTGTCTGGATGGTAGAATAAGTCATTGCTAGGCTGGAGGCAGAAGACACAGGGCATATCTTCGCGGACCCTGGCTGCTTTCTGTGAAGCTTCCTTTTTCACTCCCCTGGATATTTAGTCACACACTGTATCAGTTGTGGTCTTGGCAGGAAGCAGACTCCAACTCGGTTCAAAGGGTTCTAAGGACTATAGGCAGCCCTCATTTTGCACGGTTCTGATATAGGTGAATTTCAATTATTGTTAATTTCAATGATTTAAAATGATGCCAGACCCCCAACAAGATGGTTACAATTTCAGTGACACTGGTATATTAACTGCGAGCAAGCGTGTACAGCCTCAGTTGCAAAGGTACAATTGGATGGCTAGCTCTTCCGTCCAGAAATCACTAGGTAAACAGCAGACACACAATGTGATCGGTGGCCAGCCATGTCACCTCTTTCCAAGACGGTGGGTGACTGGCCTCTGCACACGGGTTATTTCATTCATGCACAGACAGCAAAGCCAGCAGTTGTGGTGCCTCCTGGTCTCCCACCAATGAACTTGGGGGACATTTTACAAAGATGGGTAACAAGCAGGGAACTGGCCAGTAACGATGAAAATGCAGCACATCAATGAAACGTGAAATTTGAGTATAGGTGGGGAGTTAGAAACAGGCAAGGCACTGTTCCAACTCCTCCTGGCAAGACTTTTCCAAAGAAATTCTTTGATTCTGAATGTCTGCAATGTTTCAAATTAGTGTATTTAGTATTGGTACTACTTTTCCTCTTAGCAACAGTAAGAGGGTTTTAATGTTTTCACAAACCTTTTGAAAGGTCGGTTGTAATTTTCCCTATGGATTATTAAGGTTAATTTGCATTGCAGCTTGTTTGGTCCTTTTTACAGTCCCCAAAACCATGGTGAGGACCCCTATATTTAGAGAGATATGGGGGTGCCTGTGTGGCTCAGTTGGTTAAGCGTCTGCCTTTGGCTCAGGTCGTGATCCCTGTCGTCCTGGGATGGGGCACCCGTATGGGCTCCTTGCTCCATGGGGAGCCTGCTTCTTTCTCCCCCTCTGTTTCTCCCCCTGCTTGGGACTCTCTTGTTCTCTCTCAAATAGATAAAATATTTTTTTAAAAAAATAAAAGATATGGGCGTTCTCAGCAAGTGAGCAAGGGATAGCGGGCATTCAGAAGATCGCCACAGCAGGGAGCACTCTGTAGGGCAGGACTAGTCCCTGGGGTGGGGGGGTGGGGGGTGCAAATGGTGCCAGGGGAACCTCACAGCAGAAACACACGAGAGCTCTGTGCAGAGGGATAGAGTCACAGGCAGAAAATGCAGCCCAGCGCACAAAGGGGGACTGGGAGAAATACCCAAACACTTGCCTCTGTGCCCCCCTCCCCCAGCTTGGCAGGTGCTTCCTTCCCAGTGGGTGAACCCAGCTGAAAGGCAGTTAGTGGGTCTGGGTCCGGGCCATGCAGTCTGGTCAGACTCCCGCTGCAACTGACAGGGCAGAGGTGGGTGGAACCCGGATGGGGGCTGAAGCACACTTAACACGTGTTGACATTTTTATGTCCATGCTCTGCAGTTGGAGGGCAAAGTCACCTGCATCTCTGGGGCTCAGTGCTAACACATTCCCTTAATAAAGACTAAGTGAACACACATCGGAATGTGGGGTTCCATTCTTCCAACCGCAAGGTTCCTAAGAACTGCTGACCCCTGGAGTTTCCCTGGTGCTGCTTGTCCTATTGGCTGGGACAAAAAACACAAACACTTGGGGTCAACCGGAAGGAGAAAAATCGAACTCCATGTTTTCCAGCCAGTGTTTACAGGAAAAATTTCTAGTGAGAGTCCCCCAGACTCGGCTGATTTTCTGCAAGATGGGCTGGGCAAGTTTCAAATTCCACTCTAAATGCAACTGACAGAATGTCAGGGCGGGCGTGCGTACGTCTCAGATGTTACAGCATATAAAGCATATTGCTTGGGATCAAGGGCTCAAGCATTTTACTTTCTGCCGTGAGTTTCCGTAACTTATATAAGGCATCTCACATGCTTTAGTTACATCTTTGGAAATCTTTTAAGGGTCTAGGAACTTCATTAAGCAAAACTTGTCACTGAAATAGAAAGGAAGCGCTGGGAGGTGCCTGGGTGGCTCAGTGGGTTAAGCCTCTGCCTTTGGCTCAGGTCATAATCTCAGGGTTTTGGGATCGAGTCCCACATCCGGCTCTCTGCTCAGCAGGGAGCCTGCTTCCTCCTCTCTCTCTGCCTGCCTCTCTGCCTTCTTGCAATCTCTCTGTCAAATGAATAAATAAAATCTTTAAAAAAAAAAAAAGGAAGCGCTGGTTGGCCTTCTGCAGGTTGCTTGCGCTCTCTTGTGCAGTCTCCCGATAGGTCTCTGGCTGTCTGCAGCTCTATTGTCTGAGGCCGATTGGGGGGGGGGGCATCTCCATTCAGGAGGTCCTGGGCCCTGGGGTCTCCCCACGAAGCCCATGTTGCTGGCTTCCTTGCAAGAGGTGAAGAGGACTGGCAGGGCAGTTTCTCAGCCTTAGCGCTACTGACATGGGGGCTGGATAACCCTTTGCTGTGGGGGCCGGTCTGTGCACTGCTGGACGTCAGCATCCCTGTCGCCCACTCACTAGATGCCCGCTGGGACGGTTCCAGCTGCGACAGCCCAGATGGCCACAGACGTTGCTGCGTGTCCTTTGCGGGGGCAAAATCACCCTCTTTCCACCACAGAGAGGCGAGGAAGCAGTGAGAGAAGAGGGTCCCAGCGAAGCCCTCACAAAAAAGAACCATGCAAAAGATAGCTGAGCCGGATCCTATTTGTCTGATGCTTCAAATTCAGGGACTTATAAACCGTATTTCCCAAGCCCACATTCAGCACACCTGACTTCAAGAGGGTTTTAAAGGAAACACTCTTCTGTGAGTTTATTTCTTCACCTTCTTCACCAGTAGTACACAGGTTGTGTCACATTTGCTTAGGTTCCCCCCAACCCCTTGCCCCCTTTTATCCTCACGGCATCTCCCTCAATAAAGCTGTTGCATGTCTAATTCCATCTTGGCCCCTGCTTCTAGGATTTAAACTGGGTTCCATTTTGACTTGGGGATGCTGCTGCCAACTGAAGCCTCATGCGGACCCCCCAGGGTGTGGCTCCGATGGCAACAGGAGAGCAAGTGGCAAGAAGCAGAGCGGACCGACAGCTGCCCCCCCCCCAAGGGACAGGAGGCCAGGCACCCCCTGGCCGCCTCTGGGCAATGACTGAGCACGGCAGGGGGCTCGGTGCCACACACTTCCCATCCAATGATGACTTGGGGACTCCTCTAAGGGGGGGGGGGGAGGTTCAAGCCTCGGGAGCCCCCAGCGGCCTGGCCAAGATTTTCTCAGAACTGCACTGCAGCCTGTGGCCTGTGGTTCTTTCCCCTCCGTCCTCCTCTCCCTCTCTGCTTAGGCAGGAGGGCTGGGCTTATATGTCAGAAGTCTCCCCCTGCCTGTTCCTGCTCCCTCAAACCCTTGATCCCTCACAGGTGTTTCCCCAAATAACCCTCTTGCACATCTAATCCCATTTTGCTGTCTGTTCCTCAGAGGATCAGACAAGTAATGGATTCCCTTCACTACAAAAATTGATTTGTATAAACCCGGATCGTTTGTAGCAAAACTATATCCCAGGTAATCGAATAGTTATAATGAAGGTATTATAACTGGATGTACCAGAAAATTGGGTTGTATGATCACGCTACCTTGGTTTCCTAAGGGAGTGGATTGTATTTCTAAGTGAGGATTATCTGTACTAAGAATGACCACTTCTTATTGCCTTCCCCACCCCTTTACTGGGACCTTCCTTCAGTAATTCAGAAATCACCTGCTCAGCAATCGTATCCTAATCCCTCCCACCCTGCTTCCTGCCCCACCCCTGCCAACATGGCTTTGGAATCCCATTCTATCCAGAAAGAGGAAGGGAACCCTGGATCTGTACAGGTGACAGAAATATGGATATTTTTAAGCTAAGCTGCTATTCCCTCCCCAGTCTACCTCCCACAAATCTCTCTCCTTATTCTCATCCATCAGTTCTTCCTCTTCCAGTGGGATGATCGTTATCCCACCAGGAAGATACGAGACTAGGAGAGAAGGTTGCAAGTTGAGGGTCAAGGCTTTGCCTTTGCAGTGAGAAAAAGAAAACAGTCCATGACAGCAGGCTCGGACCAGCTAGGGGCTCACAGCTAGACTGCAAAGTTCTGCTGTGGAACAGAGCCAACCTCACAGATCACAAAGTCTGACAACATAGGACCAATCCATGGTCATGTCTGAGGGCAGACAAAATTATGGCCACTGTGTAAACCATAAAAACCAACGTTCCCCACCCCAAGCTAACACAAGTGAAGGCTGTCTCTTTACCAACCACAGCTTTAGCTCTGCTGCTTTTGTTTCACGTTCTATATAAAAATTGAGATACCCAATCATAGAATTGATCCTGCTTCCTTGAAACTGCCCCCACAGTACCTAACACAAGTTCTATTGTAAGTCCTTTGTAAAAACACCTTTGGACTGAGATGTCCCTGGACTCATAGAGACAGGTACTCAGTCTCCCTCATTGCAACAAACCAGTAAATCCAACTTTGTTCCTGGTGGTCTTTGGCTACGGACAGAGACAGGTGGTCCACATGTGGCCAGGTCCTGGCCTGTCCTGGGACTTCAGCTCCCGGGCCTGTTTCCCAGGTGCTGGATCCATCCTATGAAAGAAAGAGAGAAGAAACTGAAGGCAAGACAACGACAAAAAAAAAAAAAAAAAAAAAAAAAAAAAAAAAAAAAAAAAAAAAAAAAAAAAAAAAAAAAAAAAAAAAAAAAAAAAAAAAAAAAAAAAAAAAAGAAAGAAGGTTTCATACACACAGCTGAGGTATAGATGAATTTCCTGACTCCGGTTCCAATTCTAACTAGTGGCTCTGTGGCCTTGAACAATTCAAACAAAACTGGAGCTCCATGTGTCCCTCAAAGACCTGCAAAGTAGGTCTTAAACAAGTCAAGGACGAGAACAAGCTGGGCCCAATGACCGACATACGAAAAGCGCTTGCTTGTGGCTGGGAGGAACTGGCAGGATGAGGGAAGGGTGGAAAGTACAGAGAACATGATGGGGAAAGTTGGATCATCTTAGGGAGAGAGAAGAGTTAAGAACATCAGAGGGAAACAGAGCTGCACATGGAACCTTGGAGACAGAGAAAAGGGGAGGCCAAGTTCATCCCCGCTGGGAATCCTCTGCCCTTGAAGTATCACTCAGCCAAGGGAAAATAGATGAGGGGAGGAAATGGTATGGGCCTGGCAAGATTGGGCAGAGAAGCACCCAGGGAAAGGTCAGGGAGAAGAGGAGAGGGACATCTGCCCCTGGGAATGGAGTTCAAAGTCCACCTCTGAGTGCGAGCTGAAGCAGGAGCCCCAGATAGGCAAGCGTTCCCCTTACCTTTATGTGTCAGAAGGAAGCTAGACTCCAGAGCAGATGCCTGCGGCCCAGCCTCACAGCAGCCTTTATCATATTCTCCCCAAGACTCCACCTTGGGTTCTCCAAGCAGCCACCAATTTAGAAAACGCACAGGCCTTTCAAGAGAAACAACAGATCAGTAAAGAGGGTGGCTTTCCAGCGACTCAGGAGGCCAAAATTAACAGCCCAACTTCCAACGAGGGAGGGGAAGCCTTTAGGAAAACATGCTTTTAAGGAGGAAGGAGACAAAAGCGGCCATGCGCTCGAGGAACAGACAGGTGCCTGGAAGGGTTTCCGCACTTCGCACCTGGGCCAGTGCAGACCAGTGCCCCAGCAGGAGGGCCCTAAGCCTCGCCATTCTTGCACACTGCCGTCCTTCAGAGCTGCGGGCTTAACGGTGGCAGGATGTCGGGTCCCACTTGGGGAGATGCATGTTCACCGCCCCCCAAAGGCGGGCCCAAACCGTGAGATGACGTGTCTGCTAGAGCAAACCTCTTCTGTCCTCGGCGGTGAAAACGTTCACCAGAAACTCGCCCGGCCAGCCCGTGGCAGTTTCATGGATAAACGGGCTCCTTCTCCATCCGCCCACGTCCTCGACTGGGGGTCCTGGCAGTTTCCTCCCTCGCACGCCGCCGTGGCCTCAGCCCTGCCTTCGACGGGCTTCTGCGCTCCGATCGGTGCCCTCTCCCTGGAAACCCACGTGCAAGGCCCCTTTGCCGGCCGGGCCGGGCCGGGGCCCACCGCCTTCGCGGTGTTGTCCCACCCTCACCGGAGGGCCGTTCTCTGCAGTGTGCAGAGGGGGCCAGCGTGTCGAGGAAGGAGAATCGACTCGACTTCGCGAGACCAACGGCGCCAACCGCCTGGAGAGACCCAGCCAACGGCCGCCCGCCCCCGCCCCCGGCCCCGGCCCCGGCCCCGCCCCTACGACCCCGCCCCCCGTTTGGCTCCGCCCCAGCCTGGTTCCGCCGGGCCCCGCCCTGCCGGGCCCCGCCCCCACCCCATCTGGCTCCTCTCCGCTCCCGCCCCTCCCCTCTCCAGCAGGTCCCCGCCTACACCACGCCCCTGCCTCATCCGTTTCCCCACCCTCACAGCCCAGCCCCACCCCCCGCCACGCCCTCGCTCCGCTTTGGCCTCCAGCTCCCTTCCCTCCCTTAAGCATCGCCCACGGGGTCTCCTCCTCCAAACCTCAGGGTCTCTCTCACTCTCTGGGCCTGTGCGACCCAGGCCCCAGGCGTCTTTTGAGGCAACTGTCCTCATCCTGGTCCATTTCAAACATAGTTTAAAATCACTACTTGGAAGTGGGAGGCAGGATGGAGAGCAGGGACAGCTGGTTTGGATATAGGTCTCAAGACCTGCCTTATTCTTCCCTGGAAGGTGAGAAGGAAGAAAGGATCTGCGTTGTCTGGCCTCAGGGCTCTTGCCTCAGCCCCAGGATGAGAGTTTTACTTCATGAGGTAGGGAGATCTGGAAAGATTAGGGGCGAGGTAACCCGGGATCTTTGCATGGGGGTTTTTGTTGTTGTTGGCATTTTGGGGGCAGCTCTTGGAGATGTCTGGGAGGAAGATGTCCCCTGAACACCAGCAAACTTATATGTAGTGGTCCTCTTGTGGCAAGAGCTCTTTCACTGGGATTTGCTGGAAGAATTTGACCAGCCAAGGGGACGAAACTCGTGATTCCCTTCCGCTTTCCGCACGTCATCACTTATGCAGCATCTTGGGGCATCTGTTCAGAGAAGGATCAAGGACTGGGTCTATTCTATAGAAGCTCATCCCTAGTGTAGCCATTATCTTCAAAACCTTCTTCCTGATTGTTTGGGTCCCTTAAGGAACTGGGGGAAAAGAACTTGAAAAATGTCAACTCAGAAACTTGAGAAGGGACTAAAACATTGTAGAAGTGTCCACACTCTCCAGAGTGCCACCCTCTCCAGCTGAGCCGTTTGGTTATTTTTATTTTTTACCTTTTTCTGGATGGCCTGAATATGGGTTTCCTCTCCTCTTCAGGTGAGAACAATATTAGCTTGCTATTAAAGAAACAGTAGTTCTCTCTGCAAAGGTTTGGAATTAAGATTAAAGTTTGAGGGGCGCCTGGGTGGCTCAGTGGGTTAAAGCCTCTGCCTTCGGCTCGGGTCATGATCCCAGGATCCTGGGATGGAGCCCCGAATCGGGCTCTCTGCTCAGCGGGGAACCTGCTTCCCTCTCTCTCTGCCTGCCTCTCTGCCTACTTGTGATCTCTGTCTGTCAAATTAAAAAAAAAAAAAAAAAAAAGATTAAAGCTTGAGGTGAGCCTGTTTCTTACAGGTGCAGAATCTACCACCTTCTAGCTGCTCTGGTCGTCAGCATTGCTGAGGGCCCTGATACAGTGCATGAATTCTTTTTATAGCATCCAAAATTTAAGTTATTAGTAAAAGGATATTGCCAGGAAATCATTGCAATGTGCTTTAATTGGTTTTTAGATTAATGTAGCTTGTTTGCTAATGTAAGTAACTTGCAATGCATTTTCTGTTGCCTTGGGAGGAATGCTAGAAACAAAAGCTCCGAATTGGGAAAACTGTATGAAAATGGGCAGAGTCCTCATCACATTTTCTTACTGCCCCTCCCGCCTCAGCCCCACCTAATATTCCTCTTCTTGTCTAGAATTGTCTTAGTAGCTCAAGAGAGCATGCCTCACTCCTTGAATGAATGGGTGAATGCAATCATCTAAGGTTTGTAATCTCCTTCCCCACCCCCCACCCCGCATCCCATCTGCCTTGAGTGGGAACCTTTCCTTCTAGCACTTCACGTGGCAGCTGCTTTTCCACCCACGCTTAGCCTTCGATAGGAGTGAATTGAAATAACTGAATTGAGTTGGATACCCAGCAGAATAGATAGCACGCAGTTTAGTGCCACCTGCGCTAAAATTCTTCATGCAGACCAAAGCAGCTGTGATTCCATGTTCAATTACTGCTCAACTCTTGGCAAGGATCTGAAGACAGAAACATCTTGATCTCTTTGTGCAAGAAGTCGGCTTGCAGCATCTGTAGCAAGTGTAAATTTTTATCTTAAAAAAAATCGATGTCTCTGGCCTGGAGAAAATAAATTAGATTGATTTTTTTTTTTTTAACACCAAAGACAGAGACTTCATTATCTTGAAAGGAGTTTGTTATCCATGTTATTTAAGGAAAACATAATTTAAGATACAACTTCATCCTGGGTATCCTGGACTGATTTGACACTAGACGTTTCTTTAAAAGGTATAGGGCACTTTTGTCTTCATTATTGGAAGTATCTCTGTAGGCAGGAATTAAAGAAAGAAAGGAAGAAAGGAAGGAAGAAAGGAATTGAGAAAGATTTCTGGAAAGATCTAACCCC
This sequence comes from Mellivora capensis, assembly GCA_004024625.1. NCBI lineage: Eukaryota > Metazoa > Chordata > Mammalia > Carnivora > Mustelidae > Mellivora > Mellivora capensis. The sequence continues at coordinate 12,756 of PISX010032158.1, forward strand.
TGACTGGAAGGATCTCCTCTGAAGAACGTATTTCCCCATTGTCCTTCCTTCAGCTGGGCCTCAGTTTCTGCATTTGTAAAATGAATGGGCTGGTCGCCGGATAATCTTGACCATTCATTCTAATTATAACTTTCACAATTCTTTTTCTTTTTTCTGTTTGTTTGTTTGTTTTTATTTTTGCCAGCAGAAATGAAGGGCAATTATTCAGCTAATACCAAATGATAAATGTTAGGTGTTTTTTTGTTGTTGTTGTTCTTTTTTTTTTTTAAAGATTTTATTTATTTATTTGACAGAGAGAGAAATCACAAGTAGGCAGAGGCAGGCAGAGTGAGAGGGGGAAGCAGGCTCCCCAATGAGTGGGGAGCCCAATGTGGGGCTTGATCCCAGGACCCCGAGATCATGACCTAAACTGAAGGCAGAGGCCTAACCCACTGAGCCACCCAGGCGCCCCGTTTGCTGTTGTTCTTAAAAGTGATTCTGTGGGCGGCTGGGTGGCTCAGTCGGTTAAGCCTCTGCCTTCAGCTTGGGTCATGATCCCAGGGTCCTGGGGTTGAGTCCCACATCAGGCTCAGTGCTTTGTGGGGAGCCTGCTTCTCCCTCTTCCTCTGCCTGCTGGTCCCCCTGCTTGTGCACTCTCTCTTTCCATCAAATAAATAAATAAAATCTTAAAAAAAAAGTGATTCTGTAAGGAAAGTCTTCTGCTGTCACTAGGTCTCCCAAAGTATTTGTGTCCATAGGTAAGTCTTTGCATTTCAAATAGAAACTCTGAAAATAGCAAGAGAGTAAAGTCTGGCCTCTGTAGACCAGGCAATGCTTAGCATGAGTCACAGATTGTCTTAAAAATACTGGAAATCAGGGGTGCCTGGGTGGCTCAGTGGGTTAAAGCCTCTGCCTTTGGCTCAGGTCATGATCCCAGGGTCCTGGGATCGAGCCCCCCATCGGGCTCTCTGCTCAGCGGGGAGCCTGCTTCCTCCTCTCTCTCTGCCTGCCTCTCTGCCTACTTGTGATCTCTGTCAAATAAATAAATAAAATCTTAAAAAAAAAACTGGAAATCTTAGTGTTTTTTTCTTCCTAAATCAATTTTATTGAGATGTAATTGACCTACCTTTAAATGTACACAGTTGAAGTGTACTGCTGATCATTTTTTTTAAAATTTATTTCTTTTCAGTGTAACAGAATTCATTGTTTATGCACCACACCCAGTGCTCCATGCAATACGTGCCCTCCGTAATACCCACCACCTGGCTCTCTCAACCTCCCACCCCCCACCCCTTCAAAACCCTCAGATTGGTTTTCAGAGTCCATAGTCTCTCATGGTTCATCTCCCCTTCCAAACAATTGCTCCCAGAGAAACCGCCACCCCTAACACTAAATGTTCCCTCATGTCCTTTTGTCGCCAGTCCTCATCAGACTGGGTCTTCAGTGTACATACATCATCCCTTCACATCCCCCCCCCTTTTTTAAAAAGAGACTTTATTTATTTCTTTGACAGAGATACATGGAGAGGGAACACAAGCAGGAGGAGTGGAAAAGGGAGAAGCAGACTTCCTGCTGAGCAGGGAGCTTGATTCAGGACTTGATCCCAGGACCTTGGGATCATGACCTGGGCTGAAGGCAGACACTTTATGACTGAGCCACCCAGGCGCCCCATCGCATCCCATTTTTTGACTTTCCTAGTGACACAGAGGTGAATAAAGACCACGTCCCTGTACTCAAGGACGGAAGATTTGGAAGGGGAAAAAAAAGAGGTAAAGTTAACTTAGTTTTCAGGACATATGTCTGGAAAATACTACAATGAATGTTCAGTATTTAACATACAGAAATCAATAATGAACATATATGCAAATAATAATTAGAAGAGAGAATCAAAGGAAAGATCCTATTTATATTACCAAGAAAAAAAAATAAAATACTTAGGTGTAAATTTATTAAGAAATATGTAAAAGCTCTAGGTGGGAAACCTCGATACTCCCCCTAAAGTCAAGAGATATGGTAGTGGGGCATAAACAGACACACAGACCAATACAACAGAAAACTGAGAAATAAATTTAAGTGCACATGGAAATACCACATAAAAAAGGGTGGCATTTCAAATCACTACTGGAAAACATGGACCCTCTCATTAATGGGGGAATCATTTGGAAAAAGGTCAAAATTGCATTCATAGCTCATATGGTAGAAAAAATCCACATGAATCAGAAATTTAAATGTAAAACAAAATGAAACCATGGGTAACTGTCTTTATAATCTGGGAGTAGGTTAATAATTTTTTTTTAAAGATTTCATTTATTTATTTGACAGACAGAGATTACAAGTAGGCAAGAGAGGCAGGCAGGGAGAGAGAGAAGGAAGCAGACTCTCCGTGGAGCAGAGAGCCGGATGTGGGGCTCGATCCCAGGAACCTGGGATCACGACCCGAGCCGAAAGCAGAGGCCTTAACCCACTGATTATTAACCTACACTCTAGCACTGTAGGGTGAGCCCAAGCCCCAGCTTAACCAATTCAGTCTCTCTTACTGGGTGAGGAGACAAGACTCTGTTTAGACCTTTGGAGGATGCCCCATGAGGGGGCTCCCCTTACACTTGAAACAAATTGCTTTTTCCCTTAGGGGTGCCCGGGTGGCTCAGTGTGTAAAGCGTCATGATTCCAGGGTCCTGGGATTGAGCCCCATGTTGGGTCCCTGCTGTGTGGGGAGTCTGCTTCTTCCTCTTCCTGTGTGTGCTCTCTCTCTCTCAAATAAATAAATAAAATCTTAAAAATACCAAAACAAAACAAAAGATGACTGGGTGGCTCAATTGGTTAAGCATCTGCCTTTGGCTTGGGTCATTGTCCCTGGGTCCTGAAATCGAGCCCTGGATCTGATTGGGCTCCCTGCTCAGTGGGAAGTCTGGTTCTCCCTCTCCCTTTGCCACTCCCAACCACTCCCAAAGGTTCTTTCACTTTCAAATAAATACATAAAATCTTTAAACAAGCAAACAACCAAACAAAAAAGAAAATTGCTTTTTTCCCACAGGATGAGGAAGTTCTTACTATGTCTTCTACAGCTGAACACCAATGGAGTCTTCTCTTCTGTGTCCTTTTTTTTTTTTTTTTTTTGCAACAGCTCTGGAAGCCAATCCCAGAGCTCTAAGTGGGTAATAGAGGGGAGCAGAATTGCTGGATTCTTCAGATGCATTTTGTTCTCCTTCTCTTGAAGGTGGTAGCTTATTTTAGAAAAACACTCAGCCCACAAGAATTATTTATTTTTTTGGAGAATCATGATGTAATAGCAAATGGGACAAACAATGTAGAATAAGATGGCAAAGTTAGATACAGGGCTGGTTAATGTCCTACAGGGGCATGAAATCATAACCTCTGAGGTTTTCTTTTCTGATGGACAGAGTTCATTTACATCTCTGCCTGACAAAAATCATTCCCAACTTACCAATTTTCTGCAAATGAACATACACTCTTAACAGAGTCTAGGTCCCAATCAATAGTAAGTCAACCAAAAATTTCATTTCCTTATAGCACTGGATGATCTTTAGCTGAACTTGTTAGACAATGCTCTGGGAGACTCGGGAAGGATGTTCAGTCCATCCTTTTGCATAATTTTCAAGTTTTGAATAATCTACACGATTGACAATACTCCTACAAAATAATAGCCAAGCCTCATTAGACCAAAGGGACAAGTGCCTCTTCCATGACCTGTTGAGATGTTGCAGTTTTATATCAGATGTGTTTCTCCCCAGATCTCTCCTCGATCACCCGGG
>PISX010032159.1:0-16519 GCA_004024625.1 Mellivora capensis
AGTAATAGACAGATCATCCATGCAGAAAATCAATAAAGAAACAAAAGCATTGAATGACACATTGGACCAGATGGACCTCATAGATATATACAGAACATTCCACCCTAAAACAACAGAATACTCATTCTTCTCAAGTGCACATGGAACCTTCTCCAGAATAGACCACATACTGGGTCACAAATCAGGACTCAGCCGATAGATGATAACTTTTTATTGTTGTTTAAATGTGAAAAGCAATATCTCATAGATGAAAGAGTATTTGAGAACTTTTTACTCTATTTTAGGATTTTAAAAACAGTGAAATCAGAAAAATAACTAAACTTCGGGGCACCTTGATGGCTCAGCCAGTTAAGTATCTGCCTTCAGCTCAGGTCAGAATCTCAGGGTCCTGGGATCAAACCCTGTGTCAGGCTCCCTGCTTAGTGGAAGGTCTGCTTCTCCCTCTTCCTCTGCCTCTTCCCGATTCATGCTCTCTCTCTCAAATAAATAAATAGAACCTTTTTAAAAAAAAGATAAACAACTAAACTTCATTAATCTGTCAAATTATATTTATACAAACTGAATGAACACACATTCTAAAGGGGAGGATGTTAGACATATTTTCTTTAAGATTAAGAATAGAAAATTCTTAAAATTAAGAATTGAAAAATTAAGAAATAGACAAAATGTCCATTATCCCCAAAAAGATGCAGTTCAGTGTCTTATTATATCTAGGAAGAGCAATGTGATGATAAATAGAAATTTCAAGTATAAGGGATTAAGTATATGAACTTATATGTTATAACCTATAACTTGAGTTACTTATAACTTAAGTAAATGAACAGTTCATTTACATGATTTTTATTCATTTACATGATTATTTACAAAGAAAATATGTATGTTTCAAATATGTTTATTTACATGATTATTTATAAAGAAAATATGAAGGAAGTGTTTATATAGAAGTCTGGATTAATATAAAAAATCAATTTCATGGGGTGCCTGGGTGGCTTAAATGGTTAAGCCTTTGGCTCAGGTCATGATCTTCCGATCTTGGGATTGAGCCCTGCATTGGGCTTTGGCTCATTGGCAAGTCTGCTTCTCCCTCTCCCTCACTTCTACCCCCCACTCCTGCTCTCTCTCTCTCAAATAAATAAATAAAATCTTAAAAAAATCAATTTCATGTTGATAGAACAGTAGTGAACAACTAAAATATTTAATAAAAGGCTACACCATTTATATCTGTATCTGTATATCAGTATCTGTATCTATATCAGTATCAGTATCTATACAGATATCTGATATCTGTATATCAGAGATTATCAAGGATTTAGTATAATTCAGGAAAAGATGTTTAAGACCTCAATGTGGAAAATAAAATAATAAAATTCCTTGGATTATGCAGTAGAAAAATATCATTCAAAAATTACAAAGAAGAAGAGAAGAGCGATGTCAGCAAGATGATGGAATAAGCTATCCATGTCTCATATTCCTGAACAATAATTTGTCATCCATCCTGCGACAAAACTGCCTTTGTGGGACGTTTGGGATCCAGACTGGAGACTGTGCAGTTCAAGACTGTAGTGAACTGTTTTGAGATCACTGGCCCACAATCAAGCAGCTTGACTTGTCGACATGGTGCCAGTTACAGTCCTGGAAACAGCTCTAAACCCCTGAAGACTCAAATACAGCTCCTTTTGACTTGATCCTGTGACCTGTCCCATATGGCAAGGCACTTAAAGGCAATCATGTCCATCCCTGGGTTGGATAATAAGCATACAAACTTCCTGGCTGTGGACCCTGAAATAGGTGGCAAACGAGCTCTAGCCCCTCTTAGCCAGAGTCTGGGAGCTCGTGGAGATAAGCCCATCAAACTGAGTCAGACTGTAGATTCTGAGTAGTCCTCTTCCAGCCTGTCCCAGCAGCAGTTCTTCAGGTGTCCTGCTGACACAGGGACTAAGCAGGAAATTCTCCTGTCTGCACACCCAAAGATCCAAAAGGGCCATATAATTGACTCCAGGCCCCTACAGCCACAGTGGCCAGCAGTCCTGCAGGTCTGGGAATGCAGCAAGAGATACTATTATTTGTGTACCTGGTGATAGATTGTGACTGAGGACCTGACTATGGACCCTGAAGCAGATCTTCATCTTAGTACCACCCTCCTGAACAAACTACTGGAGGCAGTCTCATCTACCCAGAGGCCAGACCAAAAATGCCCACCAGAGCCCCTGGTAATAAGCATGCCAAATACAGACCCCACTACAGACCCAGTGACAGTCTCAAATTGGTTCCAATCCAGCACTACTGCAATTCCAGAGATAATTCCATCAGCTCAGGGAACCAAAAGAAGGACTTCACCTGCCAAAACCAGTCCATAAATCCTGGAAGAGATGTTTGCTCCTTCAAACAAGTGGATACCAATGCAAAGCCACATAGATCATGAAGAATCAGACAAACATGATGACATCAACAAATGAAATTAACAAAGATCTTGTAACTGACCCCAAAGAAAAGGGGATCTACAATTTGCCTGATAAGAATTCAAAATAATTATGTTAAAGAAACTCAGTGAAATGCAAGAGAGCACAGACAACTAAATAGAATCAGAAAAACAATGCATGAACATGTTGTTGTGTAGAAAACAGGTTTTCTTCATAATTTTAATGTAAACATATCAGCCAATCTAATAAACTTTTCTGGAAGCTTCAGTACAAAGAAAGAAAATTCAAGGGAAAAAGAAATTTCCAGAGAATAAATATAGCGTTGATCAATTGTGCCTTGGGAGTATGAATTGTTTCTCATCCACAGAAAAAGAAATGAAATAGAGAAAAAAAATTTAATACAAGGGCTTCAATCATGTAAGAACAGATAAGTACAAATAAAGGGGAAAAATTCCAGATAGTAAATGTATCTTAGATCTATTTATTCTGCCTTGGGATTATCAGTTGTTTCTGATCCATAGGAAAAAAAATGAATAGAGAAAAAATTTTAAAGTTTACAAAAGACTTCAAACATGTAAGAAAAGATAAGTACATGTAAGAGTAGTTTTGCCCATCAAAGGGCACTTTATAAATAGTAAAGTCATAAAATGCAAGCTTAAAGAATATGTTCACAGTACTCACAACCAATAAGATTATATACTGAGCTCTACACATCTTTAAGATGGTGCAATTAACCAATATTTTTTTAAAGATTTTATTTATTTATTTGACAGACAAAGTTCACAAGTAGGCAGAGAGGCAGGCAGAGAGAGAGGAGGTAGCAGGTTCCCTGCTGAGCAGACAGCCTGATGCGGGGCTTGATCCCAGGACCCTGGGATCATGACCTGAGCTGAAGGCAGAGCTTTAACCCACTGAGCCACACAGGTGCCCCTGCAATTAACTAATATTAAATCCATAAAATACTAGCATGCACTTCACAGAAGAGCAAACGATATTGAAAATTTATTGGGATGTTCTATATCAATAGGGTTAGAAAAATGGAAATCAAGATTATAATAAAATTCAATTTTACACCTACTTAATTGGAAAGAAATGAAAAAGTCCTACCATGCCAATGCTAAAGAGCACATGATCCACAGCATGCATTTTTAAAAAGATTTTATTTATTTATTTGACGGACAGAGATCACAAGTAGGCAGAGAGGCAGGCAGAGAGAGAGGAAGGGACGCAGGCTCCCCGCCAAGCAGAGAGCCTGACTTGGGGCTCGATCCCATGACCTGAGCCAAATGCAGAGGCTTTAACCCACTGAACCACCCAGGTGCCCCCACAGCATGCATTCTTAACAAGAGAATATTTCCTGTAAGGACCAAACATTGTTTCTTATTTTTTTAATGTACAATTTTCTTTTGTATCATATCCTTTTTATTTACACATGGAATAAAAATTCTGTTTCTGTATATATGCACACAGTATACAAACAGTTATACAGTATGTTTGTAGTATTAACATTTCATGGTTGTGATTATAAAAATGTGCAGAATAGGCTCTTGGAGGTGATAATGAAAAAATAAGATTGAATCTATAAATGGTTTACAGGCTATATTTACATTACTTTTGGTTGTGTAAATAAGTAAAGATAATTTGGGAAGATTGTTGTTATCTCATATAGTGCATTATTTATGTATCTTACAACACACAAACTCTTTTCCCAAACATATACCCAAGAGAAGATCTTACACATGTAGGGGAGAAGATATATGTAAGGATACTGATGACAGCATAGCTAACAAGATAAAAATTCCAGAAATAAAATGCTCCTTGACAGGAATTTTGATCAATGAAAATGAATGTTTTTACACACAGAATATTATGAAACAAAGAAATTATAGATATACCCACAATGAGAGTGAATCTGATCAATAATATATTAAGGATGAAAAGTTAGTCCCAAAACATTACCTACAGAATGTGCTTTTTAAAAAAATTAAAGTCCGTACATTATTCAGATTTCATTAGTGTTTTTCTTAACGTTATTTTTCTTTTCCAGGAACTCTCTCAAAATACTATATTACACTTTATTCTCATGCATCTTTAGTCTCCTCTAAACTGTGACAGTTTTTCAGACCTTCCTTGTTTTTGATAATCCTGATAGTTTTGAGGAGTACTGATTTTGTAGAATGCCTCTCAGTTGGGGTTGTCTGAAATTTTTGTTATGGCTGGACTGCGGTTGTGAGTTTTTGGAAGGAAGTCCATACAGGTAAAGTGTCCTTCTCAACACATCATATCAAGGATACATAAGGTGCATACTAACATTACTTAACCCCTGGCAATGTTAATCTTTATCACCTGGTTAAGGTAGTGCTTATCAAGTTTTTCCTCTGTAGTTACTTTTTCTTCCTTTTCACACAGTTCTCTTTGGAAGCAAATCACTAGGTTTAACTTCCTCTTAAGGAGTAGGGAGTTAAGCTTTACCTCCTTGGGGGGTGTGCATACATAAATTATATGGTTTTCTTTATGTGATACTTTTTAATAAAGGCAACTGAAATTAAAATAATTAAAAAGACATATGTATTTACTCAAATTATGTCAAATGTTAGCAACTGAATGATTAACAAGGGAGTCAGAATATTACCTTGGGATGGGAGGATGAAAATATGAGAAGAGAGGGAAAGGATTAATGTGTACATGTGGTCTGAAGTTGATAGTGTAGCATGAAACAAGGATTACCATAAATCCCTTTGTACACTTGAAGTTCAAAATGTATTAAAATTATAACATAGTATTATTCTGTGTGTGCTTAATTATTTCCCCCAGAATTGTATCTGATACATTATTAATATTTTTGTTTCTTCTTTTTCGTTTGCGGTTTGTTTTTTCTTTCACCTTTGCAACCCTCTCTACTTGCAGTATTCATTCAGTTCTCTTTCTTCCCACCTTTTTTTTTTTTTAAAGATTTTATTTATTTATTTGACAGAGATCACAAGTAGGCAGAGAGGCAGGAAGAGAGAGAGAAAGAGAGAGGAGGAAGCAGGCTCCCTGCTGAATAGAGAGCCCAAAGTGGGGCTTGATCCCAGGACCCTGAGATCATGACCTGAGCCTAAGGCAGAGGCTTTAACCCACTGAGCCACCCAGGGGTCCCAAGGTTGGTTTGTTTGTCTGTTTGTTTGTTTGTTTTTTATAAGTTTTATAACTACAAACATTTTCTCCCAGGTTTCCCAGAAATTTTATATTTTAGGTTTTGCATCTATTTCAATGATGTGTTTTGAGTTAATTTTTGTTTGTGGAGAGAGGTATAATAAATTTCTTTTTTTTGCATATGGATATGCAATTGTTCCAGCACTTTGTTGAAAAGATGATCTCTTTTTCCACTTATGTCCTCGCTGAAAAATCAAATTATCATATGGGCATAGATCTATTTTTGGACTCTCTTGCTTTGATCAATTTGGATATCTTGATGTTAATTCCATATGGTTTTGATTTATGATGTCTTATAATTGCAACACTAGTATTAAAATTATTTAGGCTTCCAATTTTTTTTTCAAGTTGTTTTAGCAATCCTAGTTCCATTGAATTTCTATATAAAACTTTAGAATAAACTTACTGATAGCTACAAAAACCTTGCTGTGATTTTGATTTACATTGAATTGGATTCAGAGATCAATTTAAGTATAACAAACCTCTTAATATAACTGATTCTTCCAATGAATGACTATGGAACATCTATCCACTTATTTAGGTCTTCTGTAATTTCTCTTGACAATATTTTCTAGTTTTTAGTGAACTGGGCTTACACATTAGTCATATTTATGACTAAATATTTAATATTGTTATTCTATAAAAATTTATGTTTTTTGTAGAATACAGTTCTACTCAAACTCCTCTAGAAAATGAAGTAGAAATAATAAACCCCAATTCATTTTGAGGCCAACATGACTTTGCTAGCCTATCCATCTCTCATAAATATATATGCAGAAATTCTTGATAAAATTTTAGAAAAATTGAATTCATAATATATAAAAAGGATACTGCATCATGACCAGTAAAGTTTATCCAGAAGGTAAGGTTGGTAGGACATTTATTAATTTTGGTAGCTTTCTGTAGATTCTCTTGAATTTAATGCACAGATAATCAAGTCATCTGCTAATAAATGCAGTCTTACCCTTCTTCCTTTTTATTTTGGGTGCTTTTAATAGCTTTTTGTTATGTATCACACTTCCTTGAACCCAAATTCAATGGTGAACAGAGGTGGTGAAGCAAGATATTCTTGTCTTATTCCTGGTGCTAGCAGAAAATTCTTTCACTATTAGGTATGATGTTAATTGTTGTTTTATTGTGATGCTTTTGGTGAGGTTGTGGTGCTTCCTTTATAATTTTCTTATAGCTTGCATCAGAGATGGAAGTTGAATTTTTCCTTGTCAGTAAGTATTATTATGGTTTTTCACTTTTAGTCTGAAATAGGCTGAATTATTTCAGTGTGAACAGGCTGAATAACATCCACCAGTTTTCTCATGAGGTTGTATGGTTATGATCTCACCAAAAGGATATAAGCTGCAGTGTGTCATTTGGAAATTTAAGTATCCTTAGAGGGAATTTGTACATCTTTTTTCTTCCTCCTTAATTCATAAAGGCTATAAGGGTTTTTTTTTTATTAAAATTTTCTCTCTTTGGCTGCAGTTCAAGCAGTGGTGTGTATCAAAACTTAGTGGCTTGGGGCACCTGGGTGGCTCAGTGGGTTAAAGCCTCTGCCTTCAGCTCAGGTCATGATCCCAGAGTTCTGGGATCGAGCCCCGCATCGGGCTCTCTGCTTGGTGGGGAGCCTGCTTCCTCCTCTCTCTGTCCCTGCCTGCCTCTCTGCCTACTTGTGATTTCTGTCAGATAAATAATTAAAAAAAAAAACTTAGTGGCTTAAACAACAAACATTAAGAAGCTCATCATTCAATGTTGTATAGTGAAATAAATGGTGTTTCATGGTCTCACTAATATCTGCCTGTTTGCTGATAGGTGGCTGACTGTCTCTGAGGGCTCTAGGTCACATGTCTCATTAACTAGAATATTCATCCTTCTCTTTAAAATGATGATGGGCACAGAGTTCACAAATAAAGCAAGGGGGCAATTTCCAAATTCTCATAAAGGTTAAAAACTCCCACAACACTAATGCCACATTATATATAAGTTGATATAATTCACAAGGCCACCCTAGATTCAAACTAAGGAGAAGTGAATTTCACCTCTTTGTGAGAAGGAGCTGGAAAACATCAGAGTGATATTTATTTGTCATTAACTACAAAATGGTATCCCCCCCCCGAAAGGTATAGAGTAACAAATTAGAAAGAGCAAGTGTCCCTGATGAACATACGACTACTACACAATTCCTGTGTTATCTTAAGATAACAGTTTTTTGAAAGAGAAATAAATGTACAGCTTATTTAAGCCACATTTATTTTCTGATTAATGAACTAACAACTTTCAAGAATCATGCTTGCAAATAAGCAACTTCAGCCTGGCTTTTTCTGTAGGGGAGTCAAAGTTTTACTTCTACCCATCCTTAGTCTTCATCTGGGTCTCAAGTGAAGACAGATTAATAAGAGAAAAAAACAGTTTACTAATGTGTGCAGTGCACATCACATGGGAGAACACTTAAATAAAAGTAAGCTAAAATGGTGAGTTAGAATTCCATCATATATAGCATACTCAATGAACGACAGTAAATTTACAGAGAAATGATAGGACAAAGGAAAGGAGTTTTAGGCTTCCATAGTGGCAAATGGAGAGAAGGTAAATATATGTCAGAAAACACTAATGGAGTAACTTTTAGTTTCAGATTTCTTAGGTGCCATCTCTGGGCTGTTAATAGTCTGTCTCCAGTAAAAGAAGAATTTATTTCTTTAGGCAAAAAGGGAGAGCTTTTTATGAATTTGTTATTTCTTAATTATCTTTAACTCAGAATATTTTTATGTCAAGGAGGCATATTTTGGGATGACATTCTGATTTCCTTCATTCCCCCACATAGTGATGCTGGGTCATTGCTTCTCCCACACCATGGTTTTGAGATTTATTTCCCAGGAAGTATAAAACAAAGGATTTCCAGATTTGGAGACAGCACAGAACATGAGTGGGCTTCATACCAAAGGGTCAAGAGATTAAAACTATATTCTAAACACAGGTGAGATTCTTCAGGATTCCTCCTGCACTTGTATACCAGAGTACTGGCTATCCAACTGCTACCCAAAATTCAGTAATTAATATTTCCCAAAGGAAAGATGCAAGTATACCAAAATTGAGAATTTACCAGTAAATGATCCATACAGATTACAGTAAATTCTCAAAGCAATAAAAAATCACGTTATGTAAAGAATGAAAATGTGCATTTTAGAAATTTTATCTTTATCAAGAGCCTTCAATAAGCAATGTGCCAAATAAATGTTGAAAGATAAAGACACAAACGATCAAAAAATATATGGAGGGAATGTATAATGTAGCAGGGTCTCTTTTGCAACTTCTGAACTCTGTCATTATAGCAGAGAACAACCATAGATAAACATGAATAAATGAGCATGGTGGCTAAATTCGCCAAAAACTTTATTGACACTGAAATTTGAAACACATATAATTTTCTTGTGTCATAAAATATTCTTCTTTTGATTTTATCCAATCACTTAAAATTGTGCATTTAAAAGTGTACAAAGGTTTTTAACTCACAGGCATATAAAAACTTATGGCTGGTCAGATTTGACCCAAGAGCTGTATAGTTTGTTGATTCCTGATTTAACTAGTTATCTTTCAGAGGAATTTAAAATAAGAAAATAAGATTTTATTTTACTCTTATTTATTCCACTTTGAAACTTTTAATTTCTATAGATTCAAGCTTCTGGCCTGTATTATATTACTTCCATGTGATATATTTCAGTACATATTTTATGCAATGGAAATCTTTATTTTTATCTTAGACAGTATTTCTTCTTTTCATATCTGAAGGATATTTTCATCAGATATAGAATTCTAGGTCTGTAGTTTCTTTCTTTACTTTTTTTAAAATAGGAGTTTAAAGATATTGCTCTGTTGTTTATTTGTTTGCATGGTTTCTTATGAGAACTTTTCTGTTTTCCTTTTCTTCTTATCTTCATTTCTTTTACAGATGCCCTCCCTTCACTTTTCTGGCTGCCTTCGTGATGTTCTCTTTGTCTTTGGATTTAAGTAGTTTGACTATGATATGTCTGTGTGCAGCATTTTTGCTATTTACCCTGTTTGGTGTTCTCTGAACTTCATTGATCTCTGGTTCTGTGTCTGTCCCTTATTTTGGAAAATTTTTAGCTACCTAGATGGCTTATTTATCAAACTTACCTGCAAACTTATCTTCAAACTTATCTGTAAATTATCTAGATTTCAATTATGCATGTGTTACACTGTTTGATATTGTCCCACAGTTATTAGATGTTCTGCTCTCTCCTTTAAAAATGTCTTATCTCTTTGTGCTTCAGTTTAAATAATTTATGCTGATTTATCTTCATGTTCCTTAATTCTAATAATTTTGGGGATATGTGTGAAGTATACTGATGAGAATACCAAAGGCATTCTTCTTCTAGGTTAGTGCATTGATTTCTAGCATTTCCATTTTTTTCTTATAGTTCCCATCTTTGCCCTAAAATTAAATTTATGATCCTCCATGTTTTCTATTATTTCCATTATAAGCATTGACATACTAGTCCAAGTTATTTTAAAATATCTGCCAGAGGGGGCACTTGGATGGCATAGTCAGTTAAGCCTCCAACTCTTGGTTTCAACTCAGGTCCTGATATCAGAACTAGGAGATGGAGCCCTGTGTCAAGCTCAGGGTTCAGAGATTCTCCTTGAGATACTCTCTCCCTCCAGGCACCTGGATGGCTCAGTCCATTAAGCATCTGCCTGCGGCTCAGGTCATGATCCAGGTTCCTGGGTTTGAGACCTGCATTGGACTCCCTGCTCAGCCAGGAGCTTGTTTTTCCCTCTCCCTCTGCTTGTGGTATCTCACTCTCTCTGGCAAATAAAATAAGTAAAATCTTAACAACAACAAAAAGATTTTGTCTCCCTTTCCTTCTGCCCTCCCCCATGCTTGCTCTTTTTCTCTCTCTCAAATAACATCTTTTCAATAAGTGAATAATTAAATTCTCTGCCAGAAAGTTACAGATAGGGGAGCCTGTGAGGCTCAGTGGGCTAAGCCTCTGCCTTTGGCTCAGGTCATGATCTCAGGGTCCTGGGATCGAGCCCTCCTGCTTCCCCCTCTCTCTCTGCCTGCCTCTCTGCCTACTTGTGATCTCTCTCTCTCTCTCTGTGTCAAATAAATAAATAAAATTTTTTAAAAAGTTAAAGATAAGTTGCAAAAATAATAATAATAAAAAAGAGTTTCCTTAAATTCCCTGCTTCCCATACTATTAATGTTTTACATAATCATGGAACAATTATCAAGAATAGAGAATTAAATAGTATTGGACTATACCTTATGGCTAAAGATAAAAGATCATACCCCAATGCTGTATTCTAGTAAGGAAAAGTATTTTTCACAATTTTGATTTTAATTTAAAAATATTTGATTCATACTTTTTTCCTTATTGTGGAGATCTAAACATGTTAAGTTGCTTTTGACCAGTGGTTTACTTGGCAACAGATTATAAATTTTACAATATAAGGGAATTGTTGTCATGGCCCAGAAGCTCAAGAGGACTCATGAGCCAAGAATGATGAAGAGTAGACCCATGAGAAGCTGGACTTAAAGCTATACTTCGGCTGTACCTTCGTTGTGGCACTTGGCCACAACGCCCTGCTACAGTGAGATCTTTGTCAAGTGGCTGGAGTCTGGGGACCTGAGTGAGCATGAGCTCAAAGTCAATGGCAATAGTATGTCCTTTCAGAAGCTTCTAGCAAACATCTGTTTCCATCACCATTTTTTCATGGTGGACAAAATAGACTCCTGCTCAGTGTACAGCTGCTCCGTCCAGGGCCACCATGCCTGTCCCCCGGCGAAGAAGGGGAGAAGTCCCCATGGAACTTCCCATGAGAATGCAGCCACCTGATGCTGTTGGACAACTTGCTGGAGGAGAAGAAAGTGAGGCTGGCCAGTGCTGAGCCTGGCCTACAACTTTGCCAGGAGAGGGCACTCATCCTGGGTCCACTGTGGGCGCCGTTCAGGGGCAAAGTGATATGTTGCATTGGTTTATCTTGTCATTTTTACTTTGACTCTGTCCAATGTCTTTGGCAAAAAGCCCCGTTGCAGCCCCCAACCAGCAGAAGCTCTGATAGCTAGGCCAGATGTCTGAGCAGCAAGTGTAAGCACTGTCCAGGCTGAGGGCACTCAGTGGACAGCACAGAGTGGTATGTCCTGCCTCTAGTCCCTCAGTTCCCCCAGATACCCCTTGCGGGGATACCTGTTCAAAGCAGATACACTCCTCTTCACCCTCACATCCGTGGATCAGGACACTGCTGGCTGAAGGGTCATGAAGGCCGCTGGTTGTTATCTTCTCTGTGTCCCACCCATGTGTTCATCTGCTGGGTGGGGGACTGCCATAGGGATCCAGTCAGTATCCCTGATGGAGCAGGACCTGAACCTTGTTGATTTACATTTGTTTTCCTATTCAGTGAAATGTGTCTTGGTTGGCGTTGTTTGGTGAGTGGTGGGACTGTTTGGGATTCCAGATCCCTTCTGTTGCTGAACACTCCCCAGGGTTTGTCCCATGTTGTGTCCAGAGCTTCCAGGGAGGCCCACCCCTGGCATGGCCCTCGCCCATGGGCTGGACAAAAGGACTCTGGACCACCCCTAGAAGATGTATTTCCTTAGGGATGATAGTCCTCAATGATGTAATTTCTTCTTTTTTTTCTTAAAGATTTTATTTATTCATTTGACAGACAGAGATCACAAGTAGGCAGAGAGGCAGGCAGAGAGAGAGGGGGAAGCAGGCTCCCAGCTGAGCAGAAAGACCGATGCGGGGCTTGATTCCAGGACCCTGAGATCATGACCTGAGCCGAAGGCAGATGCTCTAACCCACTGAGCCACTCAGGTGCCCCGATGTAACTTCTTTTTGAAGAACATTTATCTCTTTAGCATGTAATCTACTACAGAATCCTGTACAGTAATTCTAGAACCTCAAAATTGTATGATGTGTTATATAAGAACTGATGCACTTTGACATTTATGGATAAAGGGTAGAGAGACATATCACCCTGCTGTAATGCTTTTGTGTCAAGATAATCCAATAAACTTGTAAAACAGAAACAAATATGAGGGAATTGTTAATGAACTTTTCTAGTTTTTGACTTTTTATTTTCAGAGAATATTATCTGCATGATAGGCATTTCTAATTGTGATAAATCTATCTTGATTGCCTAATTTATTATTTTTTTTTGTAATTGTTCCTCATGTACTGAAGAAGAAACTATTTTTTTTTGTTTTAGCAACACACACATTATAGGTGTGTTATTTATATATGTTCTTGTATATCTATTGTATTAATCTTGTTACTTGTACTCCTTTACTTCTTTACATTTTTTCTGATTTCTTGTCTGCTTTATTTTTTAATATTTAGTAAGATATGTGATGATCTCCTACTATATAGTAAACTTGGCAATTTGTTTCTGTAATACGCTTTCTATATAGAAGCTATTTTATTAGCTAACTGCAATTTGAGATTAGTTTTATTTAGTTCTAAATTCCATTTTTATCAATATACGAATATTTCTTTTTTTTAAGATTTTATTTATTTATTTGTCAGAGAGAGAGAGAGAGAGAGAGAGAGCGAGCACAGGCAGGCAGAGTGGCAGGCAGAGGCAGAGGGAGAAGCAGGCTCCCTGCCGAGCAAGGAGACCGATGTGGGACTCGATCCCAGGACGCTGGGATCATGACCTGAGCCGAAGGCAGCCGCTTAACCAACTGAGCCACCCAGGCGTCCCACGAATATTTCTATTTTAATAATGTCCTTATTGGTATCTTTGATTTATCTATGCATTTTTTTAATTTAAAAAAATTATTTATTTAATGAAGAGAGAGTGCACAAGCAAGAAGGTAAGGAGAAGCAGAGGGAGAAGTTGACTCTCCCCTGAGCAGGGATCTCAATATGGGTCCCCAAGGTCCCCAAGATCCCAGGACCCCAAGATCATGACCCAGGCTGAAGGCAGATGCTTAGCCGACTGAGCCACCAAGTGCCCTGTTATCTATGCATTTTAACTAGATCAGAAGTTGACAAAATGTTTTATATAGCCCCCAGAAAGGTAGAAAATTCTCATAGCTCTTCATTTTTGCCAATGCTTATCTGTCTTCTTGTTATTAACCAGTCTACTCAGTGGAAAGTGGCATTACATAGTGAGTTTAACTTTAATTTCCATACTAATAAATCAGATTAGTATGTTTCCATGAACTCTGGCCATTAGTGGTCAAATAAATGAATGTTTTTTTGCTCATTTTCATGGTGATGTGTTTATCTTTTATTTTTTGGTTATAGGTATTCTTATATACTCAGGATAAAAGAACCTGGGTCCGAGTTCAAGTCTCATGTTGGGCACGGAGCTTACTTAAAAAAAAAATCATGATATAGAAAGTTTCCACATTCCAAAAAAGATTTTTATACACCTTTACAGTCAACCCCCTTTCTCCATCCTTAGCCTCTAAGAATCACTGATCAGCTCTGTCATTATATTTAATTTTCTAGTATTATGTACAAATGGAATCACGTAGTATCTTTTTTTTCCTGTTTTCTTTCTTTTTTTTTGTATTTCACCACTATCTTTTTTTTTTATTTCATTTCTTTTCAGCATAACAGGATCCATAGTTTTACAACACACCCAGTGCTTCATGCAATGCGTGCCCTCCCTAATACCCACCACCTGGCTCCCCCAACCTCCCACCCCCCCGCCCCTTCAAAACCCTCGGGTTGTTTTTCAGAGTCCATAGTCTCTCATGGTTCATCTCCCCCCCAATTTCCCTCAAGTCCCTTCTCCTCTTCATCTCCCCGTGTCCTCCATGTTATTTGTTATGCTCTGCAAATAAGTGAAACCATATGATAATTGACTCTCTCTGCTTGACTTATTTCACTCCGCATAATCTCTTTTTAAAAAAAGATTTTATTTATTTATTTGACAGAGATCACAGGTAGGCAGAGAGACAGGCAGAGAGAGGCAGGGTTGGGGGGTGGTGAAGTAGTCTCCCTGCCGAGCAGTGAGTCAAATGAGGGGCTTGACCCAGGACCCTGGGATCATGACCTGAGCCAGAGGCAGAGGTTTTAACCCACTGAGCCACCCAGGTGCCCCTACACAGTATGTTTTTGTAATAACATCTTTCTCTTAGCATAATGCTTTAGGGACTTATTTATGTTAATAAATATGTTAATAACAGCAGCTTGTTCTTTTCATTGCTAAGTAGTATTTTATTACAGATATGTACTGTAATTTGTTTAATTATCAACCTATTGAACCTAAATTTGGTTTACTTTCTTTTTTTTTAACATTTATGGAAAAAGCTACTGTGAACAATTGTGTACATAACTTCATGATGACATATATTTTCATTTCTCTTAATAAAATATTTGGTAATTGACTCTCTCCACTTGACTTACTTCACTCAGCATAATCTCTTCCAGTCCCTTCCATGTTGCT
The DNA here is from genome assembly GCA_004024625.1 of Mellivora capensis. NCBI lineage: Eukaryota > Metazoa > Chordata > Mammalia > Carnivora > Mustelidae > Mellivora > Mellivora capensis. The sequence continues at coordinate 15,036 of PISX010032159.1, forward strand.
ACAAAAGTTGGGTATTCATCCTTTCTGATAGAGGCATAATACTCCATAGTGTATATGGACCACATCTTCCTTATCCATTCTTCCGTTGAAGGGCATCTTGGTTCTTTCCACAGTTTGGCGACCATGGCCATTGCTGATATAAACATTGGGGTACAGATAGCCCTTTTTTACACTACTTCTGTATCTTTGGGGTAAATACCCAGTAGTGCAATTTCAGGGTCATAGGGAAGCTCTATTTTTAATTCCTTGAGGAATCTCCACACTGTTCTCTAGAGTGGCTGCACCAACTTGCATTCCCACCAACAGTGGAAGAGGGTTCCCCTTTCTTCACATCCTCTTCAACATATGTTGTTTCCTGTCTTGCTAATTTTGGCCATTCTAACTGGTGTGAGGTAGTATCTCAATGGGTTTTAATTTGAATCTCCCTGATGGCTAGTGATGATGACAAGGGTGGTTCAACATTCGCAAATCAATCAATGTGATAGAACAAATCAATAAGAGAAGAGAGAAGAACAACATGGTCCTCTCAATTGATGCAGAAAAAGCATTTGACAAAATCCAGCATCTGTTCCTGATTAAAAGGCTTCAAAGTATAGGGATAGAGGGAATATTCCTGAACTTCATAAAATCTATCTATGAAAGACCCACAGCAAACATCATACTCAATGGGAAGAAGCTCACAGCCTTCCTGTTGAGATGCCCACTCTCACCACTGTTGTTCAACATAGTATTAGAAGTCCTAGCAACAGCAATCAGACAACAAAGAGAAATAAATGGTATCCAAATTGGCAAGGAAGAAGTCAAACTCTCTCTCCTAACAGATGACATGACACACTATATGGAAAACCCCAAAGACTCCACCCCCAAACTACTAGAACTCATACAGTAATTCAGTAACGTGGCAGGATACAAAGTCAATGTACAGAAATCAGTGGCTTTCTTATACACTAACAATAAAAATACAGAAAGGGAAATTAGAGAATCAATTCCATTTACTATAGCACCAAGAACCATAAGATACCTGGGAATAAACCTAACCAAAGAGGTCAAGGATCTGTACTCGAGGAACTACAGAACACTCATGAAAGAAATTGAAGAAGACATAAAAAGATGGAAGACCATTCCATGTTCTTGGATCGGAAGAATAAACATTGTTAAAATGTCTATACTACCTAGAGCAATCTATACTTTTAATACCATTCCGATCAAAATTCCACCAGTATTTTTCAAAGAGCTGGAGCAAATAATCCTAAAATTTGTATGGAATCAGAAGAGATCCCGAATTGCTAAGGAAATGTTGAAAAACAAAAATAAAACTGGTGGCATCATGTTACCTGATTTCAAGCTTTACTACAAAGCTGTGATCACCAAGACAGCATGGTACTGGCATCAAAACAGACACATAGACCAATGGAACAGAGTAGAGAGCCCAGATATGGACCCTCAACTCTATGGTCAAATAATCTTCGACAAAGCAGGAAAAA
>PISX010032160.1:0-16517 GCA_004024625.1 Mellivora capensis
AAAAGATCAATGAAAATATGAGCTGCCTTTTTTGGAAAGTTAAACCAAACTGACAAACTTTTAGCTAGAAAATGAGAGAGCTCAAATGCAATGAGGAAAGAAAGATAATTGATTCCTGTCTCACATCAAAATCCTAGAGGAGAAACAGAAAACAACCTCTTCAACCTTGGGCACTGCAACTTTTTGCAAGACATGTCTCTAAAGGCCAGGGAAACAAAAGCAAAAATGAACTATTGGGATTTCATCAGGGTAAAAAGCTTCTGCACAGCAAAGGAAACAATTAACAAAAATAAAAGGCAACCTACAGAATGGGAAAAGATATTTGCAAATGGCATGACAGATTAAGGTCTGGTATCCACGATCTACAAAGAACTGCTCAAACTCAACACCCAATAAACAATGAAACCACTCAAGAAATGAGTAGAAGACAGGAAGAGTCTCTCCTCCAAAAAAGAAATACAAAATGCCAACAGTCCATGAAAAAATGCTTCACATCAATTGTCAGCAGGGAATTCAAAACCACAATGAGATACTGGAAGATACCTTCCAGTAGTTAAGATGGCTAAAATTAACAGGACAGGAAACAACAACTGTTGGTGAGGATGTGGAGAAAGTGGAACCCTCTTACACTGTTGGTGGGAATGCAACCTGTAGTAGTCACTCTGGAAAAGAGCATGGAGGCTCCTCAAAAAGTTAAAAGTAGACCTGCCCTCAATGGCCACAGTTGCCAAACTGTGGACAGAACCAAGATGCCCTTCAAGGGTCGAATGGACAAGGAAGATGTGGTCCATATATACTACGGACTATTATGCCTCCATCAGAAAAGATAAATACCGCACTTTTGTATCAACATGGACAGGACTGGAAGAGATGCTGAGTGAAATAAGTCAAGCAGAGAGAGTCATGGGTCATCTCATGGTTATCATATGGTTTCACTTATTTGTGGAGCATAACAAATAACATGGAGGACATGGGGAGATGGAGAGGAGAAGGGAGTTGGGGGAAATTGGAGGGGGAGACGAACCATGAGAGACTATGGACTCTAAGAAACAATCTGAGGGTTTTGAAGGGGAGGAGGAGTGGGAGATTGGGTGAGTCTGGTGTTGGGTAATATGGAGGGCATGTATTGCATGGAGCACCAGGTGTGGTGCATAAACAATGAACTCCAGAACACTGAAAAGAAATTTAAAAAATAAATAAAAATAAATTTTTTTTTTTTTTAAAGTAGAGCTACCCTATGACCCAGCAATTGCGCTCCTGGTATTTACTCCAAAGATACAGATGCAGTGAAAAGAAGGGGCACATGCTCCCCAATGTTCATAGCAGCAATGGCCACAAGAACCAAACTGAAAGGAGTTGAGATGTCCTTCACCAGAGGAGTGGACAAAGAAGATGTGGTACATACATACCATAGAATAGTACTCAGCCATCAGAAGGGATGAATGCCCACCATCTGCCTCAACATGGATGAGGTTATGTTAAATGAAATCAATCAAGCAAAGAACGACAATAATCATATGGTGTCACTCATATGTGGAACACAAGGAATAGTGTGGAGGACCACAGGGGAAGGGAGGGAAAACTGAATGGAAGAACTCAGAGAGTGAGACAAACCATAAGACACTCTTAATCATAGGAAACAAACTGGAGGAGAGGTAGGTTGTGGTGGGGTAGTTGGGTGATGGGTATTGAGGAGGGGGCATGTGGTGAAGAGCCCTGGGAGTCACATGCAACTAATGAATCATTGACCATTACATCAAAAACTATACCTTGGCTAACTGAATTTAAATTTAAAAATGTGGGGATGCCTCGTGGCTCAGTGGGTTAAAGCCTCTGCCTTTGGCTCAGGTCACGATCTCAGGGTCCTGGGATCGAGCCCTGCATCAGGCTCTCTGCTCAGCAGGGAGCCTGCTTCCCTTCCTCTCTCTCTGCCTGCTTGTGATCTCTGTCTGTCAAATAAATAAATAAAATTTTTTAAAAATTAATAATGTGAAAAACAATGAAGAAAGAAAGAAACACAATCATTACAATGAATATCATAAAAATACAAAGGATCATTAGAGAGTACTATGAGCAAGTAGTGGCCAACACCTTGGACAACCTACAAGAAATGGATAAGTTTCTAATGACAACCTAGGATGAACCGTGAAGGAAAAAAAATAAATCTGAACAGACTGATCACTATTGAAAAGATTGACTCGATAGCCAAATCCCCCCAGGAAATAAATGCCCAAGACCAGACAATTTTATTGAGGAGTTTTAACCAGACGGTAGAAGAAGAATTAATACCAACCCTTCCCAAACTGTTTTTAGAAAAGCAAAGAATGGCATATGTCCAAACTCATTTCATGAAGGCAGTGGTACCCTGCTACCAAAACAAGACAAGGATGCTACAAGAAAAGGAAAAGCCAATATCCCTCATGAACAGAGATGCAAAAAATCCTCAACAAATTATTGGCAACATCAATTCAACAATCCATCAGGAGAATCACACAATGTGATCCAGTGAGATTTATCCCAGGGATTCAAGGATGATTCCACATCTGCACATCCACCAATAGCACACACCACCTTAACAAAACAAAAGATAAAGATCCCAGGATTGTTACAACAGATGCAGAAAGAATACTTGACAAGATCCAATACATTTATGATAAAAACTCTAAACCATCTGGGTATTGAGGGAACATACCTCAACCAAACAAAGGCCCTATATGAAAAGCCCACAGCTGATGTCATACTTGAGGGTGAAATGCTGAAAACTTTCCCACAACTGGCAAGAACAAGATAAAGATGCCCACTCTTACCACTTTTGTTCATTATCGTATTGAAAGCCCTTGCCAAACCATTTAGACAAAAAACAAAACCAAAAAATATATGAAATCTAAAGAGGAAAAGAAAATCGTCACTATTTTCAGATGACATGATACTATCTGCAGAGATCCCTAAGGATTCCATAAAAAATAAAATTTTTTATTAACAAATAAACAAATTTGAATAAATTAGAATAAATAAATTCAGTAAAGCTGCAGGATACAAAGTCAATATACGGAGACATTTTGCATTTCTTTTTTAAAAGAATGTATGCATTTGACACAGAGACAGAGAGAGAGAGAACATAAGCAGGGGGAGCAGCAGAGAGTCAGGGAAAAGCAGACTCCCTGATAAGCAGGGAGCCCAATGCCAGACTCATTTGCAGAACCCCAGGATCATGACCTGACCTGAAGGCAGACACTTAACTGACAGAGCCACTCAAGTGCCCTGACTTGTATTCTTGTATTTCTATATACTGATGACCAACTTTCACAAAGAGATTAAGAAAGCATTGCCATGGACAACTACATCAAGCCAAAAAAAAAAAAATCTAGGAATAAAAGTAACCAAGAATGAGGAAGACCTGGTATACTGAACACATGGTGGAAAAGGAAGGAAAAATATGTGCGTTTTGGTGGTGAATGTACAGGCCAAAGATTTGGAAGATGACACAAATAAATGGAAGCATATACCATGCTCATTAACTGGAAGACTTAATAATCTTAACATGTACAGTGTACCCAAAGCAATCTGGAGAAAGAAGAAGAGAGAGAGAGTCCAAGATGGCAGAGGAGTAGGACACCTTCATTTTATCTGGCATAAGGAGTCTAGCTAGATACCTATCAAACCATTCTGAACACCAGCAAATTCAAGCATAGATCCAAGAAAAGGATAGCAGCAATGCTACAAACAGAAAAGTGACGACTTTCCACAAAGTAGGAAGTAGAGAAAAGTGAGTCTAACCTGATAGACGGGAAGCCTTTGTCAGCTGGCTACTGCCAAGTGCTAGGGCAGCAGAGCACAAAATCGGAACTTTTAGAAGTCTGCTCTGGTGAGGGATGTCACTCGGACAGCTCGGCAGGGGTAGAACCCTCAATGGGACAGTGTAGTCTCAGGATCCTCGGGGACCCAGGAAGACCAGGGACACTGAGGGCAGCAGAGCTCCCAGGTATTGAATCAGGGAAGCCAGCTGCAAAGAGTGAGCCCAGGAGTGGGCTTTAAGCTGGACATTGCCATAAACTGTGATCCATAGCAGATTCTGGCCACTGCTCTTTGAGAGGGGGCCCAAGAAGTGGTGCACTTGGACAGAGCCCACTTCCTCCCTAAGGAGAAGTGGCACGTGAGCATGCTGCAGGAGTCTGCTGGGTTTGTAGACTCCAAACAGGGTCGTGTGCCAGAGACAGAAATGCTTGATCCCAGGTCCAGTGAGCACAGAGTGCAGACAGACACCAGGGCGACATGAAGGACTGACCACTTTTCTGTGAGGGCACACTGAGGAGTGGGTCTGCCAGCTCTCAGCTCCAGGGCCAGAGATAGGGAGGCCACATCTTCATCCCATTCCAAAAGATTGGGATCATTCCATGCATATTTTCAGACCACAAGGCTTTGAAAATGAAACTCAATTACAAGAGGAAATTGGAAGGAACTCAAATACATGGCGGCTAGAGAGCATCCTACTAAAGAATGTAGGGGTCAACCAGTCAATTCAAGATGAATTTTAAAAATTCATGGAAACACAGGAGAATGAAAACACAACCATTCAATATCTTTGGGATGCAGCAAAGGCGGTCCTCAGAGGGAAGTATATAGCACTACAAGTGTTTCTCAAGAACCAAGAAAGGTCTCAAGTACACAAGCTAGCCCTACACCTAAAGGAGCTGGAGAAAGAGGAGCACAGAAAGCTTAAACCCAGAAGGAGAAGAGAAATAATAAAGATTAGAGCAGAAATCAATGAAGTAGAAAGCAAAAGAATAGTAGAACAAATCAACGAAACTAGGAGATGCTTCTTTGAAAGAATTAATAAGATTGATACTCCCCTAATCAGATTTCTCAAAAGGAACACAGAAAGGACCCAAATAAATAAAATCATGAATCAAGAAGGAGAGATCACACCCAACACCAAGGAAATACAAACAACTATAAGAACACAGGATGGCAACTCTATGTCAACCAATCAGGCAGTCTTGAAAAAATGGATGCATTTCCAGAAACATAGAAATGACCAAAACTGAACTGGGAAGAAAAGGAAACCTGAAAAGACTCATAATCAGCAACTAAATCGAAGCAGTCATCACAAATCCTCCAGGAAACCAGAGTCCAGCACCGGATGGCTTCCCAAGGGAATTCTAACAAACATTTAAAGATTTAGCACCTCTTCTGAAACTTCCAAAAAATAGAACTAGAAGAAAACTTCCAAAACTTTCTGATGAGGCCAGCATTACCTTGCTCCCCAAACCAGACAAAGACCCCACCCAAAAGGAGAGTTATGGACCGCGATCCCTGATGAATATGGATGCAAAAATTCTCACCAACATACTAGCCAATAGGATCCAACAGCCCATTAAAAGGCTGATTCACCATGACCAAATCAAATTTATGCCTGGGCTGCAAGGGTGGTTTGACAACTGCAAATCTATCAATGGTATCCACTACCTTCATAGAAGAAAGAACAAGAACCATAGGATCCTCACAAAAGATGCAGAAAAAGCATTCGACAAATTAATGCATCTCTTCTTGATCAAAACTCTTCACCGTGGAGGGATAGAGGGTACCTCCACATCATAAAGGTCATCTATGGGAAACCCACAGAGAATATAACTCCCAGTGGGGAAAAACTGAGAGCTTTTCCCTTCAGGTCAGGAACATGACAGGGATACCCATTCTCATCACTATTGTTCGACATAGTACTAGATTTTTTAGCCTCGGCCATCAGAGAACACAAAGAAATAAAAGGTGTCTGAATCAGCAAAGAAGAGTCAAACTCTCACCCTTTGCAGACAATAGGATACTTTCTGTGGAAAACCCTGAAGACGCCACCCCAAAATTGCTAGAACTCATCCAGGAATTCTGTAAAGTTGTAGGATATAAAATCAATACACAGAAATCACTTGCATTTGTCTGCAGCAACAATGCAACAGAAAAAAGAGAAATTAAGGAGTCCATCCCATGTATAATCGCACCCCAAACCATAAGATACTTAGGACTCCATCTAACCAAAAAGGCAAAGGATTTGTACTCAGAAAACCATACCATAGTCATGAATGAAATGGAGGAACACACAAAGAAATGGAAAAAAAGTTCCATGGTCATGGACTGGAAGAACAAATATTGTGAAAATGTCTATGCTACCCAGAACAATCCACAGATTCAATGCAGTCTCTATCAAAATACCATCCACATTTTCCACAGAACTAGAATGAATAATCCCCAAATTTGTATGGAAGCAGAAAAGACCCCAAATAGCCAAGGAAAAGAAAACACTGAAAAAGAAAACACTGATGGCAACACAATTGCAGACTTCGAGCTCCACTACAAAGCTGTAATATCAAGAGAGTATGGTCCTGGCACAAAAACAGACACACAGATCAATGGAACAGAACAGAGAAACCAGAAATGGGCCCTCAGCTCTAGGGTCAACTTATCTTCCTCAAAGCAGGAAAGAATATCCAACAGGAAAAAAAAAATGTGTCTTCCATAAATGGTGCTGGGAACATGGAACAGCCAATATGCTGTCTACCACTGAAAAGGAAACATAGATATCCATCATCACAATGGAGAACATCACAAAAGAAGACAATCAGATACAATCTGGTGTCTGGTAGAAGAATAGAATACTCCTTAAGTAGTTCTGCCCAAATGTTCAACCTGGTGAAAGCTATAGATTGAGCTACTCATTTACAGAATAATGAAACTGGACCATTTTCTTATATTATACACAAGCAATAGACCCCCAAATAGATGAAAGACCTCAGTGTGAGACAGGAATTCATCCAAATCCTTGAGGAAAACAGAGGCAGCAACCTCTTTGACCTCAACCATAGCAACTTCTTGCTACACACATCTCCAAAGGCGAGGGAAACAAAAGCAAAAGTGAACTGTTGGGATTTCATCAAGATAGAAAGCTTTTACACAGCAAAGGAAATAGCCAACAAAACCAAAAGACAACAAAAAGAATGAGAGAAGATATTTTCAAGTGACATATCAGATAAAGGGCTCATATCCAAAATCTAGAAAGAACTTACCAAACTCAACACCCACAGAACAAATAATCCAATCAAGAAATAGGCCAAAGACATGAACAGACATTTCTCCAAAGAAGACATCCAAATGGCCAACAGACACTTAAAAAAATGCTCAACAGGGGCACCTGGGTGGCTCAGTTGTTAAGCCTCTGCCTTTGGCTCAGGTCATGATCCCAGAGTCCTGGGATTAAACCCCACATCAGGCTGCCTCCTCAGCGGGAAGCCTACTTCTCTCTCTCCCGATACCCAGCTTGTATTCCATCTCTTGCTGCCTCTCTTTCTGTCAAATAAATAAAATTTTTTGAAAAAAGTGCTCAACATCCCTCAATATTAGGAAAATACATATCAAATCCATAATAAGATACCGCCTTAGACCAGTCACAATGGCTAAAATGAACAAGTCAGGAAAAGACAGGTGTTGGTGAGAATGTGGAGAAAGGGGAACCCTATATACTGTTGGTGGGAATGCAAGCTGGTGAAGCCATCCTGGAAAACAACGTGGAGGTTCCTTAAGAAGTTGAAAATAAAGCTACCCTACAACCCTGCAATTGCACTGCTGGGTATTTACCCCAAAGATACCAATGTAGTGATCAGAAGGGTCACCTGTACCCTAATGTCTATAGCAGCATGCCCACAAGAGCCAAAGTATGCAAAAAGCCCAGAGGTCCATCGACAGATGAATGGATATATATCGGTATATATACCATTGTGTATTATGCAGCCATCAAAAAATGAAATCTTGCCATTTGCAATGGCATGGATGGAACTAGAGTGTATTATGCTAAGTGGAATAAGTCCATCAGAGAAGGACAATTATCCTATGATCTCACTGATATGGGGAACTTAAGAAACAAGACAGAGGATCATAAGGGAAAAGGAAAAAATAAAAAAGGAAGCAAGATGAAACCAGAGAGGGAGTCAAAGCAATCTCAGGAAACAAACTGAGGGTTTCTGAAGGAGAGGAAGGTGAGGGAATGGGGTGGCTGGGTGATGGGCACGAGGAGGGTATGTGCTGTGGTGAGCACTGTGTGCTGTGTAGAACAGAAGGATCCCACCTGTACCCCTGAAACAAATAATGCATTATATGATCATAATAAAAAATAAGTGAAAGAAAAACATTTAGAATACAAATGTAAACTACATAAAAATAAATAATCTCACTGATAAGAAAGCAAGCAAGCAAGCAAACAAGTAACTAAGCCACCTGGAGTCACCACACTCCAATTTCAAGCTAGATTACAAAGCTGTTGTCATCAAAATAGTATGGGACTGGCAGAAAAACAGACACACGGGACAATGGAACACAACAGAAATCTCAGAAACTGATAATCATAGTACTTTTGGGAAAGTTTATTCATTCATATATTAAAGGTAGCTCTGATAGAATTCTTACTCTGAATGGGAATGTATAATATTGATGTCCTGTTCCAACGTTTGCTACTAATAAATGCATTCTTAAAACATGTTGTTTTATATACATATCTATTATAAAATAAGGATGATTTAGAATCCACACTTTTAGGAAAAGTTAAATTCCCTTTTGTAAACCTACCACGGAAAAGGAAACATAGATATCCATCATCACAACGGAGAACATCACAAAAGAAGACAATCAAACACAATCTGGTGTCTGATGGAAGAATAGAATACTCCTAAAGTAATTCTGCTCAAATGTTCAACCTGGTGAAAGCTATAGATCCAGCTACTCATTTACGAAAACACAGATGTCAGAGAGAAGTCCTAACAAAGAGTATGCAGACATCATCAGTGAAGTCCACGCTGCATATATTCTGGCAGGAAAAATATTTTCCCAGCAAATACACTGTAAGACCAGAAGGAAGCAAGGAAGGAGAGAAAGAACAGAGAGAAAAGAAAAGAAAAAAGAAAGAAAGAGAGAAACCTCAGAAACTAACCCACACATGTATGGTCTCAACTTATGACACAGCAGCAGAAAATATAAAATGGGGAAAGGACTGTCCCTTCAGTGAATGGTACTGGGAAATCTGGACACTAATGTGGAAGAATGTGACTGGATCACACTTTCTTACACCGCAAATACAAATTATGGATGGATGAATGACTTGAACATAAGAACTGAATCCATAAACCTCCAAAAAGAAAACACAGGTAGTAAGTTTCTCGATACTGGTTTTGGGGAAGAGACTTTCACATCAGACACCAAAAGCAAAGGCAACAAAAGCAAAAATAAGCAAGTGGAAGGACAGCAAACTGAAATTTCTGCATGACAAAAGAAACCATCAAACCCTTAAAGGCTACCTCCCCAAGGAGAAAAAATATCTGCATATCCTTAGTGAGAAGAGGCTAATATCCAAAATACACAAAACACTCCTTCAAATCCAAACAAAACTGAATAAAAACTGAGAATATGTGAACAGACACTTTCCAAAGATGGCATACACGTGGCCTACAGAACGGGTGAAGGTAGTCAAAGTTGTCATGTTTGAGTGATAAAATCCACAAGTCCTGGAATGTTCTGTGCAGCGCAGAGACGAAAGCTCACCATGCAGGATGGGATACAGCACCCCCCCACCCCCGGACTACTTGAAAGTACAGTGTTCCTAGGAAACATTTCACAGCAGAACTGGCATAAACGGAAAAAGGAATGACCATTCAGTTCTACAGGAAAGTGAGTGAGCACGCTGAGACACCAAAAGTTCCTTCTCTTTGGCTCTTCTTGGGCCTCAGGACACAACATCCTCACGGATGCCCAAAATAAATGGAGATAAAGCACAGCGGATGCTCACAGACGCGATTCAAAGTGCTCGTGGCTGGACGCAGACAGCAGTGCCCAGGAAGGAGCTGGTTGGGGTGCTGCCGCCTCTGTGGTGGTTCCCCACAAAACAGGTGCTGAAGGCAATGCCCACTTTTTGACTTTTTTCATAAGAGGGAAATCTTCTTCAGGTTTCTTCCTGCTACCGGAGCTGGGTAATAACACAGGTCTCTCCAAAAAGCCAAGTGTCTTACCCTGAACTTTGAGAAAAGTGGGGAAGACTTTTACTTGAAAGTCGCTGAGGGGGTAGAATTTCAGAGTTCTCCCAGACACAAACATCAGCAGGTCCACTGTGAAAGGCACCTTCCTCGGCAGGTGGAACACGTACAACCTCCTTCCCCCAGAAACCTCCTCCTTCGCCTCCCTCGGGACAACCCACAAGAGCTGGGAGTTACCTTAATTCCTCCTTTCTCCCATTCCCAATATCAAACCCATTAGTAAATCCTGTGAGCTCCATCTTCAATAGGTACTCCGAATGGTACTAACCCCTCATTCCAAGGCTGCCTGTGTGGTCCACACTGGAGCTGACTTCCTGGAAAAAATTCATCATTGACTGCCCTTGCATATCCTCAACCCTGTGTCATCGGTTCTCAACACTGGACCCAGGGTCCAATGGGGTCACAGCCCCGCCATGGCTTTCTGTCACCCCAATGTCACCTTCATGAAGTCATATCCTAAGCTGTCTCCTGTGGCCACAGGGCTTGTTGCTCCTGGACATACCTGGTATGCTCCTGACGCAAGGCCATTGCATATGCTTTCCCTTCCATTTAGAAGGCTCTTGATGTGCTATCACTCACTTTTTTTAAACTTGACTCAAGCACCACCTTCCTAGTGAAGACCCACCGGCCCCCTACGTGAATAGCAAGCACCACTGTCACCTCCCCTTCAGCACCCCACCCCTGTCTCCTGCTTTCTATTTCCAGACCAGTTATAACAGTCACCAGGCCATCTCAGCAAGGGGGAAACAGAGGCCTACTCAGTGGTTTCACCACTGATTCCCTCTGATTTCCTAGTCCAGAGCCATGGGGGAAAAGGTGACCAGAACTCTTGCATAACCAAAATGCCTGGGACAATGTGTCCCCCTCCGGCACCCTGAAGACCATCAGGAAAATGAGCCATAAGAGGAATCCATTTGCACATGAAACCTGAAACCAGACACCTTCCTCCATTCCAGGTGAGCACACACACATCCTCCCCTTGCCTGATGTGCTCATCTGAGAAAGCTAACCAGAGAAGCATCCCGGGGTCCAAATCTCCCTCTGACCAAGGTCCTGGGAAACAGACATCTCTCCTCCCTGCACCAGCGACCTGTGACTGACATCTGGCATCCTCCTGTGCAGGGGCAGAATGGTGCACCTGTCCCTCTTTCCTGGGACGTCATCACAAACCAGGCTTTGCTACATGGTTTTCAGGAAGGAACCTGCAGCAGCAGCAGGCCTCCCAGGTTTCATCTCAGTCTCACACGTGAGGCCACATGTGGAACTAGAGCTTCAAGGAGACTGATGTGCCCTGTGGCCTTGGAATCTAATGGCAGGAGTTGCTATTTCAGTATAGAACTGAAATGAAATGAAAACTGGCGTCTCCCGAACAGCACAGGAAATTGGAGGATTTCTTGGGGTGTGGCTCTGGAAGAAGTGCCTCTGCCCGCTGAATTCACAGATGCCAGGAGAAGACACCTGCCGTGCCTCGTCTGAGGAAGCAAGGGGCACACTGGGCAAGAATCCAGAATGCTACCTGTGGGCTGCTTCCCACCAAGCCCCCTGCTGAGACGAGGGCTGGAGAACCCAACAGGAAGCAACTTTCCTATCACATCTGCAGCAGGAGGGCCGGCTAGGGAGCAGAGCCCTGTCCCCAGAGCAAGCTGGCCTGTGCATCAAGAGCGAAGGTCCACCGCCGTAGCCTCAGAGTCTCTCAGCTATCTCATCGGACTCCCCTGCCAGACTCACACCTGCTGACAGGTGACTTCTAAGATCCAGAGACTACTTTCATCCCCAGCTTAGTGCTGCTCACAGAGAAGCAAACCCCAGTCTCAAAAAAATGTTCATTGTTAGTTCTGGAATTCGCTGGGTTTGTCTACACTGGCCCACCCGGGTGTCTCTTCCAGATCATTCCTCCAGTGCCTTAGGGTTTCGAGCCACCTTCAAGTAGCCTTTCAAAAGGCAGGAATGGGTCCATATAGACAGACCAGCCGAGAAACTCTGTGTGTGGGAAACTCGGACCACATCCTCCCCGAACAGCAACGTTTCCTAGTCCAAGTTGCAAACCCTCACGGGGCATGCAGCACCACGTCAGCATGAACACTGCTCTTTCAGATCTCTTGTCTCTCATTTCTTGAAATCAGACACCAAGCTCCAGTCACCGCTCTATTTTCCCTTCAGAGAAGTAAGGGAAAGGATAGAATAAAGCACTCCGTGGGCACAGCACACTTCTGTCCAAATAGAATTCCGTGTTCTTTCTCATCTGGGCAGCCATACTCTGCCCATACTAATGAGAGGTGCCACAAGTTCAGTCCTCATATATGTATATGACCTTGAGTTTTTCCTTTTGATGTTTGGATCTCGAAGTCAATGTCTATATTGCTTGCTTAAAATAACAAGAATAAGAATGACGTGGTCACAGAAAGGTCTGGGTCTCCATAACCAGACAACAAGGCTCTGGTACAGATGAGGATGAAGACACACCCTCTTCCCAGGAAGCAAAACCCACACCTCGGGGATCCTGACACACCTCACGGGTGATGAGCTCCTTTGCTCCATGGAGTTGTCCAAGTTCAAAGATGCAGGCCCCCTCCAGGGCTCATTCTGTTTTCTTCATCAATTCCCAAGTCCTAGGCACAAGGGACTCTCTGGGTCAGGTTTCAGAGCCCAGGATGGGCCACCAGGTGAGCAGCCACCCCCCCTGCCCCAGAGAGGAGAGATTTTTCTCTGGGAGCACAAGGAGTCCCTCCCTGAGCTACTCAACAACCTACACTCCATCTCCATGTGTCCTCACAAAGGCCACTGTGCCCTGTTAGAGCCCCGCACCTGTGCTTTACTACAAAAAAATATTTTCTAATGTTGGAATGTGGTTCACAGAAGAGAAAAGCATGAACACCCACAAAGAATTCTTGAAACATTTCAGATTTTTTTTCCGTTGTTTAACTAAAACAGGAAATAAAAATGCATAGATCGCTCCTTCCACTAGCACGTATGAGTCACAGTGGTGACTTAAACGAGAGCAGGAAATCCAAGAGGAACAGATGTTCTGAAGACCTGTCATTTCATCATCGAGGTTGTGAAACTCCACACACACTCAAAGAAAGAAGCCCAAACCAACGTCTCGGCCTGGCAACTCGGAGAAGTCTGAACTGGAGGGACAGGGACAGACGAAGAGCTCGTGTGTGTTGGCTGAAGCTGGTGGCACACAAGAAGGTGCCTGCCACCTCTCCACCCAAGCCTCACCTATCCTCAGCCAGGAACCTGCTCACAGCCCTGACCTGTCACAACCATCACACAGGGGACACACGGCCACCCCTGGAGCCAGCCTTGCCCACACCCTCTGGCAGATCAAACTCTGTTCTCCTCCGGGACCCCTGGCAGCTCTACCCAGACCTGGCACTGCCCTGTCTGCTGCAAAGCTCTTTTCAAAATGACACTGGCCCAAGGCTTTCATAAATGTCTTGTATTTCTCTCCACTTACCTTCCTACCTGGGCAAACTGACAGTCACGTATCAATGGAACATGAACGTGCTCGGAGATCTGCGTCTTTCACTGTAGGCTTCTGAGGACTCCTTGTGCAGTAAATACCATAGCCCATGATGGGGGTTATGAAACTAATATTTACAGAATAATACAGCCCAACCTCATTGTTAGTTGCTTTTCATTAGGTCAAAAGTTTCTGTGTAAAAAGCCTTCCCATAGGTATTACCTTCCAGCAATTTCATGAGGAGAAACAAACTTTGTGGGATAAACTGACTCACCCAGCGTCAGGCAAGCAGTTCCAGAATTCACCCCAGGGGTACGCCTAGGTGGCTCAGTTGGTTGGACAACTGCCTTCGGCTCAGGTCATGATCCCGGAGACCCGGGATCGAGTCCCGCATCAGGCTCCCAGCTCCACGGGGAGTCTGCTTCTCCCTCTGACCTTCTCCTCACTCATGCTCTCTCACTGCCTCTCTCTCAAATAAATAAATAAAATCTTATAAAAAAATTTTATTTCAGAATTCACCCCAGGGCTCCTGGAGTCTGCCAAGCCCACTGACACCACCAGCGTGGCCTCTATCCAGGAGAATTTCCAGAAACTCTCCTTCTGACTCCACCACCAAAGAAACTACAGAGAAAATACAGCACATTGAAATATCTAGATGATACACTGAGCCAAACTAGAAAGTCAAGCTTTACTCTTAAACGGTAAAGGCCTACTTTGAATCATTTTGAATTTCCCCTCTACCTTAATTGGAACTCTTGCTATGAAAACACTAATCAGTTATGAAACATCACCTTTGACACGTGACGAGAAATCATCCATGTCTCTATCTGGCCGCAAAAAGCCACCTAACTCTAGATGGTGGCCATTCGACCGTACCCCAGACCCAAGGGAATAAACGCTGTTAGATGAAGGATCCAATTATATGCTAAAAACACATTAAATCTCATCTTCCTTCTCTCATACAAGTGACTTCCTAGGAAACAGACGTGCAGATGACATTTTGTAAGCAGTAAATGAACATTGAAAATGGTATTCCCTGCAACGTCCTGCCTGCAGGGACACTAAGTAACTCTTGCACCAAATCCAGAATGCGGACAGCTACTTCAGTTTTACTTCACAGCTCAACTAGAGAAAAGAGAAAAGCCTAGGGGGTTTTGGTTAAAAAGAAGTTTTACCTCCAGTCCCGACACATAAGTGACATTGTGCCCAATGTACCTGCTGCTCTCTCGGAACACGGACGTCCTGCAACGAGCCGCGTGACTGACTCAGATGCTGTTGTTCAAAGCTTCAGGTCTCCTGGAGCCAGGTCAGAGAAGTGTTGTCAGGTGGGGATGAGAAGGCACCTCTGACCTAAGGCCGGCGCACCTGCTTCTGTTCCTGGGAGAAGGGAAAACACATACTTGTTTCTTTTCTCTTCTCTTCTTTTTCTTTTCTTTTTGGAAACACATACTTGTTCCTTAAGTAGTGATTATCAACATTCTAAAGTAGACCCATGACTGTCTTTTTTGGAAAAGTGAAATTATCCTTCCAAAGGAACACCTCAAACTCACCTGTTCCTCATGCAACTTGAGTGGGATCTGGTTTCCTCCAGCTTCTAGATCTGCTCCTGCAGGATCCTGACAGCCCATTACCATCAACCCCGCAGACAAGGTGCAAAATGCTGAAGCTGGGGAACTGTTCTGGGGCGTCTGCCACCACACCTGTGGGGGGTGTGGAACAGCAGGCAAACTGCTGAATTTGGGGGGCTGCTCAAGGTCCATTACCTGCACTGTGCCAGGGGACGGGAGGCACCCCAATGAAGTTGGGGATTGTGTGCTGTCTTTACATGCACTGTGCCAGGGGACGGGAGGCACCCCAGTGAAGTTGGGGATTGTGTGCTGTCTTTACATGCACTTGTCCTGGAGAACATGGGAAACCCTGAAATATCTCCAACCCATCCCACAAAAGCATGGGTGAGCAGCCACCCTGGAATTCAGGGGTGTGGGGGATAGGTCCAGTTGATGGACATCGGGCAGAAGAGCTTTCAGGGAAAAAGAAAACCCATCTGAGTCCCCACAATGAACCCATTTCATGCGCCCTTCGAAGACCCTACCCCCGGGACCCCCACACCAGCATACAGCCAGCACTCACCAAGCCAGGACCCTGGCCCAGGATCTCTCCCATGGACCCTTTGCCTACCCTGCCTCTGCATCCTAAGGCAGCTCTAGGCCCACCCACAGATGACTTAGCTCCACCCCCACATGCTGATCAGTCGAGGAGGGTGATGCCCTGAGCCCATTGGAAGCCGCACCTGCCTGTACCAGGTGTCCCACCCTTAGGCCCACACCTCCCTGCTTTTGCAAGGACTCCTGGAGGCGGTGGCCCCTCCATCAAACACCTGGCTCCGTGGGGCAGGCATGGACAGGTCGTGGGCAGGGCTCCCCTTCCCCGAGACATCTGGCCCCTTCTGGGGACCCCCCATAGCTGCAGACCACCGTCAGAGCCCTGCCCCTTCCCTTCTTGCACCAGCCCTGCCTGCAGAGCTGTTCCAGCTCCCTTCTAGGTCAGCTGCTCTCAGACCTTCCTAGGCTTGGGCTTTAGGAAATGCAATGGTTGGGGTGCCTGGGTGGCTCAGTCCTTAAGCATCTGCCTTCAGCTCAGGTCATGATCCCAGGGTGCTCGGATCAGGCCCAGCATCTGGCTCCCTGCTCAGCAGGATGCCTGCTTCTCCTTCTCACACTCCCTCTGCCTGTGTTCCCTCTCTCACTGTGTCTCTCTCTGTCAAATAATAAATAAAATCTTAAGGGGGAAAAAAAGGAAATGCAATGGTTTCCCACATTTCCAAGGCCATTTTAAGACCCAATAAGTAATGCTCTAAGTGGGAGGAGCTTCACCTTCTGGTCTCACCCATAGAGTTGATAGTGCTTCCCAGACCTTCCGAGCATCCTTCTAGGATGAGCCCACTTGTGCTGGAAAATATACACGTATGCTTGGTTCTGCAGGGAAGC
>PISX010032161.1:0-16518 GCA_004024625.1 Mellivora capensis
TTTTTTTTTTAATTCTTAAGATGAAGTTACTGTAAAAGGTAAATAACAAAGAAAGTAAAGAGTGTTTTAAAATTCATATTCTGAGAAGATGGGCCATTGCAATTTTTTCACATAATAATTCCTTAAAAGGAAATTTTTAAAAACAAAAATCCAGTTTCCATTAGATTATAAAGTCCCCAAAGCCAGAGCACACCCTTCTTCCCTTGGCTCACACAGCACCATGTCAGTGTTAATTATTACATGGTGGTTCAAAATATAACTGTGTTCACTGAGTGGATGTCACACAGTTTAATGGTTCTGTTTGCTTACTACTATCAGACAAAGGTCTCTTTGGATCCCAAGACTTATTTTAAATCCAAATACTCACATCATGTCCCAAATATTTCTATCAATCTTGATGGGTCTCCCTAGGGACTCCAGGAACCAATAAAATATCTTTACGGCTGTACTACTGATCAGTGAAGCACCTTCATATTAAAAAATAATAAATGACTCCTATAGCCTTGACTTCACATATACAGAATGTTAACGATGACAGAGATGCATTCATCCTAAAGACCTATCAACACTAAGGCCTCACTACTGTATACTTAAATTACCCAAAACCACACATTTCTTTTTCCTGTATCAATAATTCTTCTGTCAGTTTGACTATATATATTTCATATAGAAAAGCTTTTAGCAGTGTTCAGTTGGTAAAGCTACTCATAAACTATTATATCTTTTCTTTCACTTTCTATTCTCTTTCATGCCTTGCTTCATATCAAAAGTGAAATGATTATTCTACAGTAGGACACTACAATAATTAATTTGTAGCACACACCGGAAAGAAGTGTTAAAATAAAATAAGGAGAATACTAAATGCTGATGAGGATGCAGAGAAACAGACTCTGTCAACAATGCTGGTAGGAAGGTAAATGGGACAGCTATTCTGGAAAACACTTTGGCACTTCTTTATAAAAATAAACAGGGAACTACCATGAGACTCAGCAACTGCATTCATCCCTGAGAGTTGAAAGCTTACGCCCACAGAAAAGTCCGTACATGAACGTTCAGATCACCTGTATTTGTGGTAGCCAAAACCTAGAGACAACTAAAATGTGCCTCAGTGGGTGATGGTTAAACAAACTGGTATATTTATACCATTGAATGCTACTTAGCAATAAAAAAGAAATGAACTATTGATACACACACTTGGATAGATCTCAAGGGCATTCCGCTGCTCAGTGAAAAAAAGTCACTTTCAAGAAATCAAAACTGTATAATTCCATTTCTATAAAATTCTTGAATGATGAAATAGTAATGCAAAACATATCTATGGTTGCCAAGAGTTAGGGACTGTGGAAGAGAAGGATACATATGACTATGAAGGGGTAGCAAAGGGAGATCTTTGTGGTGAAAGAATCCTTCCTATGTTGGTTGCAGAAGTGTTCCCACTAATCTCCACATTTAATTAAATTACATATATGCACATATGCATATACAATGTACCAATATAAAATTCCTCATTTCAATAGCACACTCTAATTGTATATGTTGTAACCATTGCAGGAAACTAAGTGAAGTGTACTCAAGTCCTCTCTGAACTAACTTTGTAACCTCCTGTGAATCTAAAATTATTTCAAAACATAGTTTAAAAACTAAAAATATATAAAAATAAAAAATAAAATAAAATCTTACAAATGTGTTAAACTGGATGGAACTCAATAATAGTAAGTATTTAGTAGGGCTGTCTTGGGCATCTGGGTTTATATCATTGCCCATTTTTATTTTTTATGTGAGTTTCATGTTATTTGCCTTCTTCTACTAGATTGTAAATTTTAGCAAGGCAGTGACTTCTGTCTGTTTTATTCACTGTTGAAGCCCAAGAGCTTAGATCAGTGTTCACATATGTAATGTATTCAGTCAAAATATGTTGAATGAGACAAGTAGAACAGTAGTTCCATTGCTTTAGCATGTATGGGAAATAACTTATAGTGATAGAAGAAATGATGCTCACAGTCTTAGATCGTGATTATGAGAATTACAATAATCATGCCATAACACCTTTTTATTTGTTACCTTTCCATTTGATCTTGTTTCAATTACCCAAATAATTACAGGCCCATGGTTTCTTTGTTGCTTTTATAAATTCTAAGTAAACAAAAAAGTGTTTTGTTAGAGTTGAAGTATATAACAGCAAGGTAAGGCACAAAAATAATTTTTAAAATAAAATTCTATTGTATTTAAAGAATAATTATATTTATTTTAAAAAGTTGAAACAATGTAGTTCAAATATGTCACTAATATAGCCCTTGATTGGGGCACCTGGGTGGCTCAGTGGGTTAAAGCCTCTGCCTTCGGCTCGGGTCATGATCCCAGAGTCCTGGGATCGAGCCCCACATCGGGCTCTCTGCTCAGCAGGGAGCCTGCTTTCCTTCCTCTCTGTCTGCCTGCCTCTCTGCCTAGTTGTGATCTCTATATGTCTGTCAAATAAATAAATAAAAGAAAAGAAAAAAAATATATAGCCCTTGATCTATTTCACAGGGGTGGGAAGATCATTTAAACAGATAAGACACGAGAAAATAGCCTGTGTCCATTAGCAAAATGACTTTCTTGTTATTACTATCACTTATAATTCAAAGAGTTCCATAGAAAGCACTTGCATGTGTCAATATAAGTATGTATTTTGTTCTACTCAATTATATACAGAGATTTACAGCTAAAATCGAAAAGTATAATTTTACCTAATGTCCTTAGCCCTGTATGTTAGTTATGTGATCTCCCCGACCAGGTACCCCAGGGCTCCTCGGGGCTGATGCACACCACCATTGCTAGGGCTCCAAAGGATCTCCACACTAGAAAACTTCACACTGGCACCGGACTAGACATAGGTCACTTTGCTCACTGGGGACCAAAGCATCTCCATCACTGGCTGTGAGGTGACAGCATGTTTCATGGAATCAGGTCTAGA
The DNA here is from genome assembly GCA_004024625.1 of Mellivora capensis. NCBI lineage: Eukaryota > Metazoa > Chordata > Mammalia > Carnivora > Mustelidae > Mellivora > Mellivora capensis. Next base: position 2,954 of record PISX010032161.1, read on the forward strand.
CTTCTAGAGAGGATGAGTCTTAAGTGCTCAGTAAGTGCCAGGAGTCCCCCTGATACAGCATAGTGGGAAGATCATGACAAACTGGATTTTAATCAGAGTGGAAGGCCCAACTCAGCCAACCACCAGCTCTGAGCAAGTCATCAAACCTCTCCAAGACTCCGTTTCCTCACCTGTAAAGGGAGTCCATCCCACATCATCCTTATTATGTCAGCAAAAATGAGAAAAGATATATGAAAGCAGTTTCTAAAGTAAAAATGTGTGCTATATAATTATTCTAACCTAGTTGTTGTATTGGTATTTTATGGAACTATATCACCAGTATAGCCCAGTTATATGCAATACTTGTTATATTTCTACAGGCTGCAATGTTTCCTGATGTCAGACAGATTAACCAAAATGTTTGTGGAATAAATAAGTAAATACATGGTGTGATTTCAAGGGTATAAAAAAACCCTGAAATTCATGATAAATCTTTCACATGCTCACCAATACCAACAACTCTATTAACAGAGAATATTGTTGTAATTTAAGACTTTTATTTCTGTAAAAAGGTTCATATTATCCCCCCCCATTCCCCTACACTTTTAAAGAGCATCTAGCCTAGGTGTCAACCACAGACCAGAAAGCCTTTAGGGGCAAAGGAGATAGAGTATGAGGACAGAGGAAACCATTGGCAAATGTACCAGGATGGAAAGGTGTTTGTTCCACTATTTGTATTTGTGTGAAGAACAGTTTATTGATTATTTGAAAGAACGATTCTCTGATGGTGGAATTTTTGGCAGCAGAAACTGCCTGGATGAGAAGGGCATGGATATGTGAGAGCTAAAATACCCTCTAAGTGCTCCTCCAAATCATATTATCAGTGGGTCCTGCCACTTGCTGACTGTGATCTTAGGCGACTGCTCTGAGTCTTAATTTTCACATCTAGAAAACTGGCATGGTAAGAATGTTTCCTCATAATAATGTTAGGAGGACAAAATGAGACGAGGCATGTAAAGGGCCTGGCCACTATTCTGTCCTCCACAAAAGTCAGGAACTATTAGCATCATTATCATTCCTAATGATAACTGAAACCTGAAGTAATAAATGTTTTGGAAAGTACATACTTTCTTTCCAAGCATTCTATCATTTTAAGTTATACCCTCTTCTGTAAATCATACTTTAAATTTTAGTTTATACATACAGTATGGTAGCAAAATGGATTTCTGACTTAAAATATTTTTCTGATACAGGAAAAATGAACATGTCATCACCTAATTCTGGCTGTGAAAAGCTACCTGCACCTGCTTATTTGATGGTGTCATCACCCTGTTCTTTTTGTTTGGGCTGCCCCTAATCCAAACTAGCACACAAATGGCAGAACTAGATTTCTGGTTGGCTTCCAGTCTGAGAGAGAAGTGGCAGCTAATGGGCTGCTGAAAAACCCCTGGGCCACACCTGTCCTGAGTGGAAATAGGCTCTAACTGAAAGCTAGACCACAACCCTCATTTAATGAAGAATTGTTGTGACAACTCTAACTTCCAGGGGTTTCTATGCTAAAACCAAGCCAGTAAAATATCAGGTGATTCTGTTGTCACTAGGAAATGTCTGTAACATAAGCAATGACAGAAAGAGGCAAGATTAAGAAAACCAACTTGGAAAATTCTGACATTGTACTGAATCAGTCAGTTTGGATTTTAAAAAGCAAGCTTTTTTAGGGGGCAAGGAGGTCACTTTTCAAACCAGAGTCATTTACTAAGGCACCATAAAATCCATTCATTATAAAAATACCAGAACAATCTTTACCCTTTGAAGTTACAACTTAGTCTCTTTGTAATTAAATGTAAATAGAACCAGATATTTTCCTCCTTTCTTTTTTGAGAGAGAGAGAGAGAGAGCGTGCGCACAAGCAAATGTGGGATGGGGGCAAGGAGGGAGAGGCAGAGGAAGAGGGGAGGAGGATATTAAGCAGGCCCCATGCCCAGCACACAGCATAATCTCACGACCATGGGATCATGACCTGAGCAGAAACCAAGAGTCAGATGCCCAACCAACTGAGCCACCCAGGTGCCCTGGATCCAGATATTTTCTTTTCCTTAACTTCCTGCCAAATAATTGCTCAAAAAAATATTTCTTTCTCATAGACTCAATAAAAGATGGCATTTTCAAACAGATGTTTATGTGCACCCAAAAAATTCTACATTATTTTTCATAACTGCATTTTCTTAACTTTTCCTTCTTGGGTATTTTGCATATAAATGACTCTTCCATGCCACCTCTGTGAAATGAAGTAAATAATGTAATTAGAAATAATATATAGGTGCATGGATTAGATTATTAATGGTGGCTTCTATTGTTTGAGGACATTTTCTGTACCCTTGGATTTGTTTAGAATTACTAGCTTTCCTTAAGAGTTCTGTGGCCTTTTATGTTACTGAAAAAACAGAGTTCTGAAGGCTTATCAAGAATGCCATTGTGTGTTTTACTGGGGAACTTGAACTCCACCATGCTTGAGTAAAAACCAAAAACAATAACAAAGAGAATGACACGTTCCCTAAGACTTGATGAAAGCCAGAACATTGGGAAGTTTTTGTACCAAACAGGAGGATAAATAAATATGAGTATTAAGCTAGCATTTGTACACAGAATGAAGCCAGAGTAAAGGAAAAACACTGCTACTTCTGGCTTAAAGAGTCAACCCTCTCCCATGTCTCAGAAACTCTTCTTCTTACACTGCTTACTCACATAGCCCCATATTTTAAGGTGACCTTAAATTCTATCTTCACAAAAGAAACCACTCTTGCTAAATTAATTTCTCTTTTCCCCAGAATTTGCCTATCAACATCTTTTATCTGGGGACTTAGTGAATCATCCAGTACCTTGATGTTGTGATTTCCCTCTTCTTTAATTGCTCCATGGATCTATGAGGGCCATTTTCCCTATGCTAGTATACATTGTAAACTGCTGGAGGCCAAGGATATCTCTCACATTTCCTTTGTGTCTCTCTACTCCCCAAAACCAAGCACAGAGTTAAGAACACAGTAGACAGGGAATCTAGCCTGGTAGAGCAGAACCGCCCTGTTGCCACTGTGACTTTGGTTCCTGCAAATTCTCTAAGATCCACGGCCATAATGTTGATTACAGAATTTTGGGGGAAAAAAAAGAAAGAAATTTTTGAGTGGTCCTTTTCAGTCAGCTGACAAGTTACTCATACCATTGTTATAACCCTCCTGAGTGAGTGGGATTTTATGGCATACGCTAATGGGCGACAGTCCCACAGCATGCCTAGTATAGGTATGGCACAGAGGCACGCTGTGGGATTGGAACAGCTCCACTGCTTCCTAGATTTGTAGCAAATGACTTGTGTGTGCATTGGTTTCCTCATCTGTAAAAATAATAATAGTTAACGATCATTCAACACTATGCGTGAATCCCTGTTCTAAATTCTTTCACTGTTTTAATCCCTGAGGTAGGCACTATTATTATCCTCATTTTACAGATGAAGATACTAAGACAGAGAGAGAATAAGTAACTTTTCCAGAGCTACAAAACCAACCAGAAACATTGGGGTTCATATTCAGGCAGGTTGAGCTTACATATTCAACATCTAAGGTGCACCGCCTCTCATAAAACTTGTCTCATATGGTTATGTAAAGGATTAAAACAATTAATACACCTAAAGCATTTAATTTATTAAATACTGAATTTTGAAAGTGGTTGGCACATAGTATGCACTCAATAAAAGTCCACTGTATTGTGGTTAAATATAGGTCATTACTTAGGCTCCAAAACTCTTCTTTCTTTCTCTCTTTCTCCCTCTCTCTCTCTCTCTCTTTTGAGAGGACGAGAGAGAGTGCAGGATACAGAGAGAGGGAGAAAGAGGATCTCAAGTAGGCTACACGCCCAATGCAGAGCCTGATGTGGGGCTCGATCTACGACCCTCAGATCATAATCTGAGCCGAAACCAAGAATTGGAGGCCTCACCGTCTGAGCTGCCCAGGCACACCAAGACTCCAAAACTCTTACATGAATTTAGACAAAATTATCCATATAATAACTTAGTACATGCCAACACCATCTCTGTTCAGAGGGAAGCTTACCCTCTAATGAGAACTGCATACATATGTAAAAAAAAAAATTAAGCAAACCTATGTTAAAAGTGACACTAAATGATAGGAAGAGCCCAGAAGAGCTTCAGGTAGCAAGTTGCCCTATTCACAGGGAGTCTTATTTCCTAGGGGGCTACAGAGCTCCTTTTAACAGGTATCTAAGACAACTCTGGTGTAAATTACTCATGAACTACACTTTAAACATATTCATTATATAGACTGTGCCTGAACAAGTACCACATTCGGGTATGTCTGTACTTCTGTAAGTACAGAGGGGCTGAGAAGCGCAGTGGAAGGAAACACATGGAAAGAGGTCGGCCTAAGATGAAGCCAGAGCTTAGAGGGAACACTTCTCGGGGCAGCCTCTCATTCCAAGATGAGGATATCAATAATTTACTCAGAAACTCATCCTCCAGCTCCGCTAAAAGAAGAATAATGACACAAATCAGAAGAACTAACACAATTAATATTTTATCAGTTCCACTATGTTCTCTAAGGGGCCCAAATGTTCTGCACATTAATAATTGAGTCTCCTTAAAACCTTCAGAACCATTGTGAGCAAGAAGAGCAGGGTATGTGAATACCATTTAAATAATCACTATTCCATTTTTTTTACCCACAGTCCTTTCATGCATGTTTCTTTTGTTAGTACAAAGAGATGACCGGTTCCTGAAGACATGTAATGGATATATGTACTCATTCCTTCCTAGCCTAATTTATTCACTCATTCTATAAATATTTATTGAATATATAATCCATGCACAGTACTAGGCCCTCCGGGCAGAAATATGATCAAAGCCTAATAAAGATGACAAAAATAAAACATATAAGTGTTTTCTATGAAAAATATTCAAAGTAAAGAGAGATAGGCTACAAATTACAGAAGGGATTCATTCAGAGGAGGAGGTGGTCAATAGCATAAATGGGGAGTACTCCTGAAAGCTTTCAGAGAGTAGTAATAATCTCCTCACAGTCAAATCTAATGGTAAATTCCTCAAACATGCTGCTGCTTCTAAGCACTATCCAATACTTCTGTCTAGAAACTTCCTTTCCCCCAAACTTTTGTGATATGACCCTGAATATGATTGCCTCTAACTTCCCATGGCCCCCCTTTCCCAACTCCATTGACAGAACCTCTGTTCAGGCCCTTTAATGTGGTTGTTTAATGGTAGTTGTTTCTTTTTATTTGAGCCAGAGTCTCTTATTCCTTATTGTCCATCAGAATTACTGCAAACAACCTCAAAAATATACAGGTGTCCCAGCCTTCCTTTGGTTCTTCAGTTTTGGGACCTAGATATATGAGTCCTGTGTTTTCTTTTTAAGCTCCTAGGTGATTCCCACAAGATTTAGAACCAGCTGATGAAGACTTCCTTCCTCTTACCACTCCATATGGAGAGTGTTCATTTTCATCATTCTCTCCCAATGGCTCTCTGAACTGTCTGGAGTTCTGGGCCTGGAAACAGTCATTAGGCTGACAACAATTGGAATAGGAAGTGGCTGTCCTACTCTTCTCCATCCAGGATACCCTAAGATCAAATCCACCATGCCCATTTGGAATATCAAAACTGTCTCATACTCTGCTTGTCTTTGGTCACTTGTGTAAGACCTTTAGTTCATCTATCCTCTTTGTTCATCTATCATCTTTCCTCTTACTGTGCCCCTAGCCTTCCAAACTTCACAATTAGATCTCATGGAAATTTAGATTTATAATAAACAAACTCTTCACTAATTCTCACACCCCATTACTTAAGTGAAATTTGCCCATTTCTCCTAACCCTGGCTCTCCCATCCTAACTAAAACTTCCCAGTCAGCATCACCTTCTTTGCTTCAAATTATTAGAAATTTATTAGAGATGGCCTGTTCTTGATATTTCTGATTCTTCTCTTCACATTTGTTCATTAAACAACTGCAACTTGGTATCCAGCATGACTATTCGCTGAAACTACTCTAGCAAATGATATCGCTAACTTCCAATCTGTCAAATAAAAAGAACATTCCAATTCAAAATGGCACCCCTTTGGCAATTATGAAATAATATCTGTGGGACATCTATTTTTCTTATCCTACAAGCTTTAAGGTTTGGAATTATCACTGAATTTTCCCTTACTCTTTATGTAAAATAAATTATCTGATTGTCTCATATTTTATAATTTATGAATTCATCAAAGTGTAGTTATACTCTACATAATAGATGCTGCTATTACAACACAAATACTCAAGTTTAATTCTCCTCACTCTTACACTCCCAACTCTATTCTAAGTTCCAATGTCTATTAAACACCTCCAAATACATCTTTTAACTCCAATGATTTTCCACCTACGTTCACCCTGCTTAATGTTATAAAGATAAACTTTCTCAAACTGAATTTTTATCAAATCTCTCCCCTGCTTTAAGAATCCTTACCTGGCCACAATCAATTCTAACTGTATGCTAACATGTACTGCTTTCCAGCCCAATCTTCATTCACCATACCAGTTTAGCCTCATCATTTGACATTTCCTGACAGAGTTCCTCACATACCATGCATATCTTTCTTCTACTTTGTCTCAACAGATTTGTTAATACCTTTCTCTGATTTGAATGTCATTCTGACTCCCAATTCTTACTCATCAAATCCCTTGAGATCCAAATAAATATTCTCTTCTATTCAGCTGATGGAACTCTTGCATGAGTTATCTGTCAGCATCTTGTATAAAGTTTTCCATTTATTATTTGGCAATGGCTATATTTTGAATACTAATCCTACCTCTTAAAATAAATTGTAATGGCAGTGACATATAGTGGCATAAACCATTGTGGAACTTGGGCAAAAGCCACCGCTGAATTTGTTTTATCATCTGTTAAATGTGAATATTTCCTACCTCACAAAGTTGATGTGAGCATTAAATACCTAATGTATCTATTATGATGGCTGGCACATAAAATATAATCATTAAATAGTAACCATTATTACATCTGCAGCTTTTCCAAGAGGTAGGAATTTCTCTTCATTTTGTAACATTTCACGCCACAACTCTTTGTGTACCTAATTCTGAGGTGTATACACAGAGAAGGTCCTATAGCCAAATATAGGGTTACTAAGTTAATGATAAAAGTTCTAGTAACTATGGGAAAATTCCATTTGCAAGTTTAGCTAGGTTTTTGTAGAAGTATAACCTGATCAATTAAAAGAAATCTCTCAAGAAATTGGTCAGGATGAAAATTTCAGGATTGAAAATGTCATTTATATTCCTCTGTTTACTTAATCTTTTCTGCAAGCCAGTTTTAAGTCCCAGGTAAGATACAAAGGATTTTTGTTCCTGGAAGAAAAAAAATCCAGAATGTATAATTCTTTTTTTTCCTAATCTTGACTAATTATTTAACACTTTTCCAGGTGGGTGTCTTAGTTCTGGAATGCAGGCTTCACCAAAGACTTCACTTTTAACCTCATTTATATAAGTAACAATACATAGACCATGATTCTTTCTTTTTCAAGCACAAAACATTAACTGACAATAAAAACTGGTAGATCACTTGGTTATTACAGATTAGGAAAAGGGGTGCCTGGGTACTTGGGTAGCTCAGTTGGTTAAGTATCTGACTTCAGCTCAGGTCATGATCCCAGGGTCCTGGGATGGAGCCTTGCATCAGGCTCCCTGCTCAGTGAGAAGCCTGCTTCTCTCTCTCCCTCTCCCTCACCCTGCTGCTCTGCCTACTTCTCCCCTCCTCCATAAATAAATAAAATCTTTAAAAAAAAAAAAAGAAAAATATCAGGGATATCTCTGATGAACACAGATGCAAAAAAGTCCCAACAAAATGTCAGCAAACTGAATTCAATAATACATTAAATGGATCATACACCATGATCAAGTGGAATCTATTCCAGGGACACAAGGCAGGTTCAACTTCCACAAATCAGGTTTGAAATAGGTTCACGAAAAGATGCTCAATATCATTAATGACCAGGAAAATGCAAACCAAAACCAATGAGATATGAGATACCACCCCACACCTGTTAGAATGGCTATTATTAAAGAAAAGAAATAAAAAGAGTTGACACAGATGTGGAAAAAAGGGAACCCCTGTGCACTCTTGGTGAGCATGTAAACTGATATAGCCACTATGGAAAACAGCGAGGAAGTTCCTCAAAAATATAAAATAGAACTACCGGGGCATCCGAGTGGTTCAGTCAGTTAAGCATGCAACTCTTGGTTTCAGCTCAGGTCATGATCCCAGGGCCATGACCTCAGGATGGTGAGACTGAACCCCAAGCCAGGCTCCATGCTCAACATGGAGTCTGCTTGTCCCTTTCCCAACCCCCCCACCCTTCTCCCACTATCCTTCCCTCAGCTCTCTCTCTCTCTCTTCCTCTAATAAATAAATAAATAAAATCCTAAAAAATTTAAATAAAATAGAACTACTGTATTATCCAGCAATTTCACTTCCGGGTATTTATCTGAACAAAATGCAAACAGGAACTCAAAAACATATATGTACCTCTAGGTTCATTGTAGCACTATTTATAATAGCCAAGATATGGCAACTTAAGTGTCCATTAATGAATAAAAAAGTATGGTATATATATACATGGAGTATTATTCAACCACACACACAGAAAAGGAATCTTACCATTTGCAACAATATGGATGGAACTTGAGGGCATTATGCTAAGTAAAATCAATCAGAGAAAGACAAAGGTCATATAATCTCACTTAGATGTACAATCTAAAAACAAAACAAACTCAGACTGGTGGTTGTCAGAAGCAGGGTGTACAGTAGGAGAAGCAGGGTGAAGAGGTTTAAAAGGTGAAAGATAAAAAGGTGAAAGATAAAAGGTAAAAGATGAGAGACAAAGAGAGAGGTAAAGAGTTCAGACATGATAAGGGTGCAAGAACATGTACAAAACCATGATGAGTAAGAAAGAAAGAGCGTAGCCCCATAAGGGAAGTGCAAGCCTCAGCACAGAGTTCAGCTCTTGTGAGTGTATGAAGTTAGGTTATAGACTTCTGGGACAGGAAAAAAATAAAATAAAATAAAATAATGAAAAAGAGAAAAAAGTTAATAGAGATTAAATTTTTCAGTAACATTTGTATCTCCTCTTTTATTTATTATTCAGAATTTAGGCCATCATCTACAAACATAAAGGAAAGCTAGTCACAAGTGAAATATTTATAAATGAATTAAGCAGTACAAAGACAAATCTTTAAGTTAGTCCAAGTTTTACAAATATGCTAATGGAAGCACATTCCTGCTTTGTGTTACAAATTTATCACTCAAATACAAAATATATAATGTTTAATGAATTATTGTGTTTTTTAAGATTTTATTTATTTGTCAGAGAGAGAGAAAGAGCCAGTGAGCACAAGTAGGGGGACCAGCAGATGGAGGGAGAAGCAGGCTCCCCACTGAGCAGGGAGCCCCATGTGGGACTCGATCCCAGAACCCCGAGATCATGACCTAAGCCAAAGGCAGCCGGTTAACCTACTGAGCCACCCAGATATCCCCTTTAATGATTTGTTAACCAACATTAAGCAAAATTAACCAAGGCATAGTAACAGAATCCTTTTGGCTAATTTTAGAATCTGGATTGCATTTGGTTTCCCACATTATCACCGTTAGGCAACATAACCATAAGAAATCCACTGAACAATATTTGAGCAATGGAAAAATAATGAACAGCAAATTAGTTATACATAAAATTATTAATTTTATGCAATATGCAATGTTTCCAGAACTCACAACCAAACAAGTCACAGTTTAATTACTGTCTTCTACTGTCAGCGTTTCACAAAATGGATTAATAGATTTTCTTTTCATTGTTTCAAAATGCCTATGTAATTCATTTGTTTGAAAAAAATTACTTTCTCAAGGAAAATCAATTGCAAGTTACCAAACACATTGCACAAATACATTTATCCACATATATATATTTTTAAAGTGTTACACTAGGAAAAATATTTCTACTTCCTCCTATGACAGTGTCTAATACTTGCTTTATTAATGGCTTTCAAATATTTCCTACTGGAAATAAATTAGGCTGGTTTTCTTTCATTTCTTGTCCCTGAAAGAAATCTCATCTCATAATTTTCCCTTTCAGGCCCTATGTATATTGGCTTGGTTATAAGCAGACTTCTCCTGAGCTAAAAAAAAAAAAAAAAAACATTCTGATTCCTAGAAGGTTTATTACTCTTTATTCTCTAAATCTACCTTGTATAATATGATACCCCCTAGCTATTTGGAATGTGGCCACTTCAAATTGTGATGTGTATGAAGTACATACTGAATTTTAAAGATCCATACAAAAAAAATAAAATATCTCATTAATAATTTTTATAATGATTACATGTTATTTGATAATATTTTTGATATATGGGGCAAATTAAACATATTAAATTAATTTCATTTGTTTCTTTTTACCTTGTTTATTGGGTGAGTTTTGGCAATTTATGGTCTTTAAATAATTGGTTCATTTCATCTAAGTTTTAGTTGAATTTATGAGCATAGAGTTGTTCATAGTATTCTCATTTTATACTTTTAGTGTCTGTGGGGTTTACAGTGACACCTCATGCCTCCCGCTTAACACTGACCATTTTGCTTTCTCTCTTTTTTCCTTTCTCAGTTAGGCTAGAGGCTTATCAATTTCATTGACCTTTTCAAAGAGCAATTCATTTCCCTATTGTTTTCCTGTTTACAATTTCATTGATTTCTGCTCTTTATTCTTTTTTTTTACTTTTTTATTTTATTTTATTATTTTTTTATTAATTTCTTTTCAGCGTAACAGAATTCACTGTTTATGCACCACACCTAGTGCTCCATGCCATATGTGCCCTCCATAATACCCACCACCTGGCTCCCCCAACCTCCCTCCCCCCACCCCTTCAAAACCCTCAGATTGTTTTTCAGAGTCTATAATCTCTCATGGTTCATCTCCCCCTCCAATTTCCCTCAACTCCCTTCTCCTCTCCATCTCCTTATGTCCTCCATGTTATTTGTTATGCTCCACAAATAAGTGAAACCATATGATAATTGACTCTCTCTGCTTGGCTTATTTCACTCAGCATATTCTCTTCCAGTACTATCCATGTTGATACAGAAGTTGGGTATTCATCCTTTCTGATGGAGGCATAATACTCCATAGTGTATATGGACCACATCTTCCTTATCCATTCATCTGTTGAAGGGCATCTTGGTTCTTTCCACAGTTTGGCGACCATGGCCATTCTGCTCCTTATTCTTTCCTTCATTTTGCTTGCTTTGGTTTCAATTTGCTCTTTTTTCTAATTTCATAAGGTGGAAACTTAGATTGTTGATTTGAAACATTTATCCTTTTCTACTACAATTATTTTATGCTCTAAAATTTAAATCTGGCAGTTAGAAAACTTAAAATTACATATGTTGGCTTCCATGCGTGGTTTGCATTATAGATTTGTAATTGTTGCTCCTCTAATAAGTATAACACACTAGCAAAGTGGGCTTTTTTCCCACTACATTAATAAAAGTTTAACAGCCTATGGGATCAGTGAACCAAAGAATCTTGGGCTCTCAGAAAGCAGTGAGCAATAGCCTTGGGTAGTTTGGGTTTTTCTAAATTCAATTATGTAAAAAATTGGGATATGTTTTGAGTTGAAAATTAAAGTTTTAAAAAGTGTACTATGAAACTGAGTCTGAGAGCTTGTGATTCTTCAGAGTTCCCTGTCTACTGAGTAATTGAGCTTTTTAAAAAGAAAACCAGAAAGCCATCTATATAAATATGAGTAATGGAGTTGAAAGGTGAGATTGCCTCCTCTAATTTCACTACCTTGACTCAGGGCCTGAAATCTGTACCATGGAAGCCCCCTTACAGCTCCTCTGGCCCAAAACCTGGAGCTTTGGTTTAATCACTCCGCCATGCAGTTCCCATCACTGTGTCTGCAGGACCAAACAGTGGGGACGACAGAGGGAGGAAAAAAGCAAAGCAAAGTCACTTCAAGCTCTGAGACCGTAATTCCTCAGGTCAGAGAGGGTTCTCCCCTTCTCAGAGGTTTAGGCACCCACCTGGTTGCCTCCACCTTCTCCATCACAGCTGCCTCTAGGGGATTGCTTGGGCTAAGGAAGAAAGAAGAACAAAAAGCAAAAACAGAAGCAGGGTATTTCCTCCTTTTCTGTATGACCTATGGAAGCCCTCTTTCTACTGTTCAGATGTGAAAGAGAAGACTCTTCTAGAGCTTTTTCTGCCTACCTCTGGGCATACTTCAGGGTATCAACTTGCCTTTAAATCTAAGCTGGGCAACGCTGGAGGCAGAAAACAACAAGACTGCTGTTTGGTGGTTTGGGGATTCTGATCTCTTCCCCTGATCTGCCTGCTAGTCCTTACTTTTCAGCATGCTCTGCATACACACATTCTGCCAGGGTTTATAGCTGCCTTTAATGGAGATAGGGTGAAGATGTGTTTATTCCATCTTGCCTGGAACTGGAACCAATATTCCATTTTCAGACAACTTTTTTAAGATAAAAATTCTAATCTCACTTCAGTCCCTGAACCTCGAATATGTGGTAGGAAAGAGAAAGAGGAAACAGGTAATTTGGAAGACTGGGTTAACCAAAGAATCAGAAGTTTGCCTTATTCTCCTGAGGACTAATAGCTTTATGAAATTGTCATGAGAATGATATAGTCATACCATTTGAAAAACTCTTGAGTTTTGCACATTTACACATTATAATATATCTAAGACAAAATCTATATTTAGAAAAGATACATTCTTGGCTAAGTACAATATACAGTTGGGTCTTTTCTAGCACAGAAGGATCTGTTGCCATCTGGATAGAATGCAATAAGGGTATTTCTATCCTAACATTTAAGCTAACTCAGCAGTACTGAAGATTGAGAGTAGGGGTGAGTGGGTCCTGTGCTACCATTTTCATCTCTGCTCTCCCTCATTTGTATTTCTTAAGCTACCCGAGTTTTGTCCTGTCAGTCCAAATGTCAGACCAAGACCCTTTTTGTGATAACCAATAAGGACTATGGGTTCTACTTCAATGAAAAATTTTGTTTGTTGATTTATATTTTAAAGAAGCACCATTTTCTAAGTAATAGCCTAGAGACTATAGGCCTATGACCTAAAAAAAAAAAATACTAGTTATAATCCTGACTTTTGACCCAGATTCAAATAAGAATGTATTTGGCAATAAATAACACAAAGCCCAATCAACATTGGGTTAAACATCTACAAGTTTACCTATGTCACAACAAGAAGCCTGGTACTCAAGACTTTTATAGCAGGAAGAGATTATGCTGAGTGAAATAAGTCAAGCAGAGAGAGTCAATTATCATATGGTTTCACTTATTTGCGGAGCATAACAAATAACACGGAGGACATGGGGAGATGGAGAGGAGAAGGGAGTTGAGGGAAATTGGAGGGGGAGATGAACCATGAGAGACTATGGACTCTGAAAAATAACCTGAGGGTTTTGAAGGGGCGGGGGGGTGGGAGGTTGGGGGAGCCAGGTGGTGGGTATT
>PISX010032162.1:0-16528 GCA_004024625.1 Mellivora capensis
TGGTCTATGTGTCTGTTTTTATGCGAGTACCATGCTGTCTTGGTGATCACAGCTTTGCCATCTGTACCCCAATGCTTATAGCAGCAATGGCAACAATTGCCAAACTGTGGAAAGAACCAAGCTGCCCTTCAAAGGACGAATGGATAAGGAATATGTGGTCCACATACACTGTGGAGTATTATGCCTCCATCAGAAAGGATGAATACCCAACTTTTGTAGCAATATGGACGGGACTGGAAGAGATTATGCTGAGTGAAATAAGTCAAGCAGAGAGAGTCAGTTATCATATGGTTTCACTTATTTGTGGAGCATAACAAATAACATGGAGGACATGGGGAGATGGAGAGGAGAAGGGTGTTGAGGGAAATTGGGGGGGGAGGTGAACCATGAGAGACTATGGACTCTGAAAAACAACCTGAGGGGTTTTGAGGGGGCGGGGGGTGGGAGGTTAGGGGAGCCTGGTAGTGGGTATTAGGGAGGGCACGTATTGCATGGAGCACTGGGTGTGGTGCAAAAACAATGAATACTGTTACGCTGAAAAGAAATAAAAAAATCAAAATTTAGAAAAAAAAGAACATATAGGTTAAACTCACTTTGGGGAGGTCAGCAGAATGTCTGAAATTGAATTCAGGTATCTTATTATTAATAACAGAAATCCTTCTGGCACTAGGAACTCACTGAGGTCTATGTCTGCCACTTGAGTGAACACCCCAGATGATGGGTGTGTATGATGAACCAGCAGAGGCAGCAGCCAATTTCAAAGGTGCAGAGGCTGAGGCAATCCCCCTTGGGAGAGATCAATAGGGATTCTGGAAAACTAGTAATGCTTCTAAATTCATTACCTTTTAATATAATAGGTTGTTGAAAAGCACTAAAATAAAATAATGAAGGTCATATGCTAAAACAACAATGGTATTCCAGTTTTTACCCCCCAAAATATTGTTAAAAGCTTGTTTAAAGATAATGCCCAGTTTGAGTTGCTTTTGAAGTAACCAGGCAGCAGTGTTAATTGGGCAACTGAATAGAAACCAACAAGACAGAGGATCATAGGGAAAGGGAGGGGGAAATGAAACAAGATGAAACCAGAGAGGGAGATAAACCATGAGAGACTCTTAATCTCTGGAAAGAAACTGAGGGTTGCTGGAGGGGAGGGGAGTGGTGGGAGGGATGGGCTGGCTCGGGGATGGACATTGGGGAGGGTATGTGCTATGGTGAGCACTGTGAATTGTGTAAGACTGATGAATCACAGACCTGTACCCCTGAAACAAATAATACATTATGTGTTGAGAGAAAGAAAGAGGAAGAAGGGAAGGAAGAAACCATCCAAACCTCTCACCACAGCTTTTCAGGGCCTCGGTGATCTGCATTCTTGGCCTCACCAGCCCCTTCTCATCCCAGAAGTATCTGTGTTCTCCACAGTCTAGAGACACGAGTATTGATTCTGATCCCCTGAATTTCAAATATACCAAACTCTTTCTTACCTCTCTTTTATCATTACCGTTTCCTCTACCTGAAATGTTTTCCTAAGATATCTTCCAGTGGTGTCTCCATCTCCCCATTCAGATTTCTGTCCAAATGCCATCTGCTGAGAAAAGCCTTCCCTGACCACACTACCTGGCACAGTTTCTCTATCACAGCCACCCTTGGATCCTTCACTGGATTTTTCCTCACAGTACCCATTGTTCTCCAAAGTTTTGTTTATTGATATATTTCTTGTTTATTATAACATCCCCTACTAGAATAGAAGTCCCTTGAGGGCAGAGAGCCAGTAAATATCTATTGCATGAATATATGCCTGAATGAACAGAATGATGTAAGTAGACTCTGCTATAACACTAACACTGAACTTGAGATTATTGGTAGAGGGTCCCCTATCAGACTACTGCCATACCCTGTTATAGGAATGATCTCAAAGTTTAGAAGAATTAGTTAGAATAGTTGTTAATAAAATATTGATCCACATATACAGAACATTTATATGGGTCAAGTACTATGTGAAGCACTTTACATACATTAACATTTAATCTTCAGATAAACCTATAAGTTAAGGTACCATTTTTACCTCTATTTTATAGGCAAAAACCACTGGTGGTTCCAGTGATGAACCTACTTGCTGAAGGACTTGTGGTAAGTAAAACGCGCAAAGATAGGATCCAGAGATATTTTATTTAAACTATAAGCCCAATACTGGGCTGCCTCACTACCCACAGGTAGCCCCTCTAGGTATGTTGCTTTTCTAACAGTTTTTCCGCTAGAGGATGTATGTAATTACCTCATAGTTTTCCTTTTGCTTCCTTCCCACTCTTCCTTTTCCTCATGCCAAAGAGGACTTGCAATCTAGAATAGATCTTACTTCATATTTCCCTTTCTGTCCTGGCTCATTATGACCTTGAAGGCCCATGGAGTTTCTGCAAATCTCTCCTTATAGGTCTCTAAATCCTTGCAACATACATTTCCTTTTCTGTCTGTCTATTTTGGTTACTTCTTGGCAGTCAGGCTTTCCTTGCCCATTACTCATCTTCTGCTGTCACCGACTATTGCATTTCATAGAACATTCTAACTAAATTTATAATCTCTTTAGTACATAAAACTAGATTGTCCATATACAAATTGAAAATTCCAATTTACTAGTGGATTTACTTTCTGTTTTGAGGACTTTAATATTCCCATCAGAGTTAGAGCAGTTCAAATAACGAGAAACATCTCCCAGGTAACCTCGAAATTTCTAATTTTCTGTTGTGATTATTATACTTGACATATCCTCGGACATTTCAAATTCCTAAAGTCAACATGAAACAACTATGTCTGTGATGACAGGTTTGGGGCCCAGATAGTTTCTTCTTTTCAGTGTGTCCACAGAAACATAATGATGAGCAAAACAGTAACTAGCACACCAATTATCTAACCAGACATAGGAATTAGGCCTAGAGTCAAAAGCTGCAGTAAAACAGTTGGATCTGGTCACAACTAGGCTATATTCCTAGAAATTATGAATTGTGGCCTTGGAAAATGGTACCATGGAATAGTTTTTTTGTTTGTTTCTTTTCCTCTAGGAGTTCACCTTTTTTCTTTATTTTAGGGAGAGAGAGAGAGAGCATGAGAGAGTATACAAGCAGAGAGCAAGGGGGAGGGGCAGAGGGAGAGGGAGAGAGAGAATCTCAAGCAGGCTCTACGCAGGGCAGAGAGGTGAGGCAGGGCTCAATCTTACAATGCTGAGATCATGACCTGAGCCAAAATCAAGAGTCAGATGCTCAACCAACTAAGGCACCCAGGCTGCCCCTCAGGAGTTCAGTGTCTAGTGCAGTGTTCTTTAAACTCAGCATATCCTAGTTTCTGCAATAAAAATATATTGTTTGCCAGGCAATACAATTGAGATTCAGCTGCATGTTAGTGAGTTTGTTCAGCAACTGGTCCCTCATTATGACAGAAGTTAAAATAAATACTAGCTCCAATCTATGTATTCTCGAATTCACAACACTAAAAGCATGCCTATTCATTTACTTTTGGCATTTTTTCACATGGTTGCTTTGGCTTGTATTTTTTACATGTGGCTGGTTAAATATAAAGTAGCATGAAACTCAGAGTTAAGTAAATAACAATCAAAAGGGCAGACCAAAAACAGTTCACAACAACAGGGCTTTGTAAGGAGGTGACTTAGTGGTAATTGAGACATGGGTTAGAGAATTGCTTCGGCAACCACTGCCTCTGGAGACATATCTATGTTCTAATCAGATTTGATCTTAATACAAAATGCCATACACGAAATACCATGTGTAGGAAGGTCTAAGTTCATGACTTTGGAATTAATCCCATACTAAACCCACACATCAAACTCCATGAACTTTAACTAAAATGGGGAAAGACAATTTCAGAACCTGCCTGTAGGTGGATAATTTATGATGTAGTGAGAAATAGAGGACTTTCTATACCTGAGCAACACAAAGGGCCACCTTTACCGTCAGTTACTTTTGTACGACACTGAGGTCAGCCTCTGCCCCCAATTACTCAAGGGCAAGAACAGAACTGGTAGCAAGAAAATCAACAGATCCTCAGAGGTTGTAAAGCAAACCTGGAAGGGGACTAAGTTGTTAACATTGGTCTCTCTATCCTCTGCCCTACATACCAGGAAAGCTCTGCAACCTTAAGAAACTTGCAGTCAGACTTTCTAAAATTCTGATCCTAACAGAAGGGTCTGAATTCAGTTCTCCTTATAGTATACAGAAGTCTGGGGAGCACACGCAGCCTACTTGGAGTGTCTCACACCTCTCTTTTTTTCCTTCACCTGAAGCAGGACTGAGGCAGGCCAGGAGTGTCTGACTACCAAAGAAGCTGCTAAATGAAGAAATTCTTTTCAGAGGGGAGAAGTTTCTCCCACCAGCTCAACAGGACTTAGCTTTTCCCTACAGTGAGAGGGTCAGCTTGTGAGTAAGACAAAGTGAAAGACAAAAGTTAGTTATGACTCTGCCAGAGCACAAGCCCAGTCTTTTTTCCATCTCCATGGCCAGTTTTCTATCTGCATTGTAAGGGCTTGGTCCTGGATCAGGAGATACTGACCACATCTTCTAACCTCCAAGTCAGTTGTTGCTTACAGTGCTCCAACATCTAGGGTGTCTCCTACTTCTCGATTCAACCAGAGAATCTTTGAACTTATTAGATTTACATAAATAGGATCCCAGGTAAACTTTTATTAGAATCGAGGTTGTATGGCTTAAGATTTTGAAAATCATTGCAGAAGTG
Source organism: Mellivora capensis (assembly GCA_004024625.1). Lineage (NCBI taxonomy): Eukaryota > Metazoa > Chordata > Mammalia > Carnivora > Mustelidae > Mellivora > Mellivora capensis. Next base: position 4,738 of record PISX010032162.1, read on the forward strand.
GGAGCTCAAATTTTTCTTTACTCCTCACATGCATTCCTCTTGAAGAAATGGCCAAATGTAGTTCTGAGGAAACAGTGAAGCCAGTTTGTAGGGAAGTGCTGCTCATAGTAAATGGAATTATACATTGAACTTGAATGAAACCACTCTTTTGGGGGAACAGCTCTCCCTTTTACATTTAAAATGGAGTTGAGGAGGTTAAGAAGGAAGATGAGATAAGGGTACCTTCTACTGAAGAAGCCTTATGGAATCAGGGTGGGGTTAAAGGCAGGAGACACAATCAGGGCACTCCAACCTATGTGAGATGAAGGTCCCTTGTCTTCTTTCCCATTTTTTCCTTCCTGATTTTAGGGTGGAAACTAAGGGCAAAATCATATGCATATTTAGTGGAAAAAGGAAAGGCTGGCCTTTAGGCTGGGCCATTATATAATGGAGGTAAAAGTGCGGTTGAGGCTTACTTGTGATTTAGTCCAGCTTCATTGGATAAAAGATAAGATAGGGATTGGAGTTCAATGCTCTAGCTAGTGAAAATGTGAATGCACATTGCTGGAGCATCTCCTGAGGATATAGCTCACGGGTAACAGCAACTATGATAAGTTCAAGATTCAGACTGCAGCTTCACAGCCCCAGGGATCTTTCCTTCTAAGAAATATGAATAATAGAGTGTTTTAAGAAGCAGAGATCAGGAATTTATAGAAGTGAGTTACACTCTTTCTGAAATGCCCACAATGGTTAAAGACCTCCCCAAGGGACAAACCTAAGAGGGTAGTCCCCAAGCAGATGTATTTTTAGGAAGGATAGATATCTAAATGTGTTTTCTTGCCTTCAGCAATTTCTTCTGCACCTCGTAAAAGATTTAAATTCATCTGGCTATGAAACAAAGATAGAAAAGCCTGGAAGTCTGCAAGGATTGAAGACTATGGTCAACATCTACCATATCCAAATTTTAGGTTGGGCTTTTAGGGACCTTGGTTTAGGAGGAGCAGGACCTGGCAGATATCACTGCCGTAGTCTACTCAGGCCACCATAACAAAATAGCAGAGACTAGGTGGTATAAACAACAGAAATTAATTTTCTCACATTTCTGGAGGCTGGAAGTCTGAGATCAGTGTGCCAGCCCTGTTGGGTTCTGGTGAGAGCTTTCATCCTGGCTTATAGACAGCCACCTTCTCACTGTGACCTCACAAAGCAGGGCTGGGGGCGGGGGTGAGAGGGAGAGAAAAGAAGTAGGAGAGAGAGCAGCCACAGCAGCAGGAGGGGAAGGAGATAGAACTCTGTCTGGTGTCTCTTCTTAGAGGACGCCAATTTTATCATGAGGATCCTGCCCTTGTGACCTCATCTAAACCTAACGGTGTCCCAAGTGCCCCATCTCTAAATATGATCATCTCGAGACTTAGGGCTTCAAAATATAAATTTGGGAGAGAGACAATTCAGTCCATAGCAGAGGGTTTCTGAATATAATATTGCTCTGTATCTATAAGCACAAAAATGCCAAATTTATTATAATGAGGCAGTAAGAAGTTCCTTAGAAACAGGATTACACCTTTAAGAGACGCAGCATAATGCAGTGAATTAAACATGGGTACTTGGAGCTAGATAGATTTGTCTTGAAATCCTATTCTGGCACTTGTAATCTCTGGGATGGCAGAACTCTGGACTAGGGTAATACTAATTCCTACTTAACAGAATTATTGTGAAGATTAGTGACATAAAATACAAAACCTCCAGCACCACGGCAGGTACTGTTACTACTCATAAATATTAATTCACCCTTTCTCCTTACATCAGTTAGAAATGTTTTAACACAAATAACAGTAGCCTTGTCACTAAGCACACTTTGTCTCTCGAAATTAACAAAAAGTCTGGAAGTAAAAAGATCTAAGCTTAGAACAGTACCTCAATAACGCCCTCGAAGACTTTTTATATTTTCTTCACCCACCTTAGTGTTGTTTTATCAAACAAGAGCATCATCAGTTGCCACAACAGGAATGTGTATGCGCTTGTACCCAGGTGGCTTGGTATACATGTTTGTTACCTCTTGGTCACCAGATGGCTGGTGCAACCCAAACGTGATACCTATGTTCCATAAAAGAAGGAAAAACGCCAGGACTACCTGTTTATTTTATCAGTAAAGCAAAATTTTCTCAGGAGCCTTCCAGTGAATTTCCTCTTAATGCTTCCTTTGTCAGTCACCCTCCCTGGAAAGGAGCCCGAAAAGCAGTAATGCAGCTCTCCAGATTCGGTACTGGACGTGGTATAGGAGAAGGAAATTAACAGTGGCTGATAGGTTAGCCATCTGTGGTAGGCAGAATGCGAAGGTGCCTCCCACCCCCAGTTCTGGTATACGGCCTCTAGCGTATCCAAACCTCTCAGCTATACTATCAAACTCTAATATAAGTACGCTGTGAAGGGATTTTTACAGATGAAATTAAGGACCCAAGTCATCTGACTTTAACAAAGGGAGATTATCTGGGTGATTTTTGATTTAATCACATAGCCCTTTAAATAGGAGTCTACGTGTCAGGGATAAAGAAACCAAGGAGAATGCAAGGCACCTTTGCTTGTGGGATGGTAGAGGCCACATGACAAGGAATGTGGCAACCTCAGGAGTTGAGAATGGCCCCAGCAAAGAGCAAGCAAGAAAATGGAGACCTCAGGCTATAAACACAGGAAGTGAATTCTGCCAGTAACAAGAATGAGTTTAGAAGAAGATTGTTTTTCCCCCAGAGCCTCCAGGCAGGAACTCCATTCATCTGCTGTCTTGATCTCAGCCTTGAGAGACCCTGAGCAGAGCCATGCTGTGTTGTACTTCTGACCTACAGAACTAGGAGCTAATAAATGAGTGCTAGTTCCAAAGCCACCAAGTTTGTGGTAATTTGTTACACAGTTTTAAATAACAAACACACCATCCAACACTGCCCACCACATCTCCTGATTTTACTTTTAAAGCATTCTCATAAAACATATAACAAGTTATATTTACTTAATCAAAGTAATTTAGGTGTGTGGAAAATAGTGTGTGGTGGAGAGATGAGAAATACTTTGAGGAAAAAGATTTGTTTAAATCAGCATAATGAAAAGAGGGAGAAGTAAGCTGTATTGAGTTTTGACTGAAGTCTCTAGTTTGGAACAGTTTGAGCCTTAAACTTGAAAGTGACAGGAAAATTCGGTATTTAGCAAGTAAATTAAATTTTCCTAGAAATAAGGAAGTTTTAAAACTTAATCCAAAGGATGGCATTGTTTTCTAAAGCAACTGCACCATCATTTGTCCCAAGAGACACTCAGACATTAAACAAAGATATGAAATTGGCCATTCTGGCTTCACTAAAAAGGCCTTCTCCATGCCTGCATCTCGAAAGGCACTTTTATTAATTACATTTGCTTAGATTTTGAACAAAAAAGAGCTTCGAAAATCATAAGTGATTACCTGATACAACCTCCTCCTGATATCTATCTATACAGAATAAAATACTGAGGGAGAAAGTTGTTGAAAAGCCACCAAGATAAACAGGCAGTACCTATATCTATGTGAAATAAGTAGATCAACATGGGAGTCTTCGATGCTTATTCAGAAATGGAAAGTCACACCTTGATTCGATAGGGTCAACCTATAACACCCGGGGCAGAGGAGAGTTAGGTAAGCCTTCCCTTTCATTGAAAAAAAGAAAATAAGCCAGATGTGCCCACCACCCAAACCCTGACATCTTACAGAAGACATGGCCATTTGTCAGAATGACATCAGGATACTTTGAGGAGAGTGTGAAGCCTAAATATCATCCAGCACATTAGGATTCTGGAAGAGAAAAGTAAAAATCACCCTGTCACTTGGTGGAACTGAAGGCTAGAAAAATTAGACTTCCTGATGATTAATGTTAGAACCTTCAGCTTCCACTCTGTCACCTACTTCTGTGGAATCTGGGTTTACACCGTGGGCAGGAAGAAGCAGTTAAAGCATGCATCAAGGCAAAAACAGAACCAGCTTTTAAAGAAAGATTGCTTTAACTCTTCAAAGAACCTCCCCTTTCACATACATCATGTCTCTTTCTGTGGCTGGCTCAGATCAGCGAGTATAATTAGACTGAATCTCTGGTGGCAGGGCAGGTGGCAGCTGAATGGCTAGAAAATTACACACTTTGCCTTTACACTGCCAGAAGCTCCCTTTTCCCTGTTTCTGACTTTGTTCTTTGAAAAAAAAACAAAAGTTTTCTTCAAAAAACAAATTTAAGTAGAGCTGCTTTCAAAATCATTATAAAATAGCTAATATTGTGGGAAGGCAGTCCACAATATAAAGTCTTGTTGAATATGATCAGTGACTTAATAAAATGTAATATTAATACCAGCTAGGCAGGGTAAGGAAGAAAAGTAGTGATATCAATTATACATGAATTATTTCAAGTTCATTTAAAAGTCTAATCACCCTTCTTCCTTGTATAAGTTGAAGGTAAGATCTTGATTCTTAGGCCCTTAAGTAAGCATGTTTATTTTTATCTTGGGGGACTTTAAGAATTAGCTAAAATTATGTATCCTTTCCGGAAGAAAAATTCATGCACACCTATGGTATATAGTACCAGGACCTAGAGAATTCTGGAAACATTGGTTTCAAATCTTTCTCAGTTTGACTTATATTCATTATAGATTAACAGATTTTAGAAATCCAAAAATATGGGAAAGATATAACTATGAAAGAACAATCCCTTCCTTCAAGAAGCGTATATCACAAGGTGGACAGATGTTCAAATGTGATGGTTCCCTTCTCAGAAGTAGAATCTAAGGTTGTTGAAGGTGGGCCATGAGATAAGTTAAGGAAGGACTTTTTTTTTTTTAAAGTAAGCTTTAAATTTAAAAAGTATTGAGAGACCAGGAAATTACTTAAGCAAAGGGTTAGATAAGGCTTTATTAAATGAAGCAAGCAAACAGAGAGGATGGTTATTTGGATGGAGCCAGGGGAAAGAACAAAGGATATATAAAGATATACAAAAGGGCACTAAAAGGGTACTCTGAAACCAGGAAAGGAATTTATTGCAAAGAGCAACAGATGGACATGTGAAAACTATAAAGGGTGAGGATCATTTTCAAAGTGTTGTCCAAAGAAAAAAGCAGAGGAGTTAGAAGAAATGAAGTTGATGGAAAGAAACTTTATGACTTGACTAAACAAAATTAAGAAACACGAGGCATGGAATTCAAAAGCACATGACAAAGCTAAAAAATAGTAAGAAATAAGTGTCAGAGGCCTGAGGGTATGATGGATTAATAGCTATCATGATGATTTTTACAACAGCAGTCATTATACTTCTTGACTCAGGGATGCAAGACCATGGTCCAGACATGACCTAGGGGTTGGGGGATGGGAGTTGGAGAGTCCCTTTACTGATTGTTCCTGCTTACTTGGAAAGTTTTCCTTTCAACAGAACACTTTCAGGGATTTCCAGCAAACCTGTGTTGCCATAAATATTCCCTAATATCCATGAGATAGCCTCAGGTCTCTCAGTTCTTTCCCAAACAAGGATCCATGTACCACACCAAAGGAAGGATTCTTGTCCCTGAACCTATAACTTCTCCTCTTAATCTACTGGCTCTCTCTCTGGTTGAAGTTAGTTTCAGTGGTCTGTGGTCTCTCTCAAACCCATGTCTTCAGCTCTGTCTTCCTCCCAGACTCTAGCCCTGTATTTGCAATTGCTTCCATTTGTCTATAAGAAGTGAAGATTCTTCATCAGTATAGGGAAGATCTTTTAGAATCCCCTGTTGATTTCTCTAGCGTCATCACCTTCACCTCTGGCTCTGTATTCCATTTACTGTCAAAATGAACTTCCCCAAACACATGAACAGTGTGCTCCTTTAGCCTATCCAGCCTTTACCGACTTTTCACGAAACCTCAAATATTACTTCTCAAAAGTCCCTGCCCTCCCTATATATAGCCATTCATTTGCCCTCCCAGGATACTTTGAGTGCCTAGAGACATATATGATGATATTCTCATCTCTGGTTCTAGTACAGTGTCTGCTATGTCTTGTTTCTAAAAAATTTTAGTAATTTAATTTAGTAATTTTAGTAATTTAGTAAATTTAGTAATTTAATTTAGTAATTTAGTAATTTCAGAAATTACTATAAATGTTGTGGCTTTATGTTGTTATTTCAACATACAGTTCTCCTTAAATACACTGAATATTTTTCTCCAATGTACAGGGCATATCTATACCACTGGAAAAAATAACTTAGAATATAATAGGAAGGAATATTTTCCCAGGTGCTTAGAAGTAGCTAGGTGAGAAATTAATGCACAGATATAGCTTCGCCATATTGTTTTTAGGACCAGATATCCAAATGTAATAGTTTGGATATAGCATAATACAAATACAAATCTGTATGTAATCAAATAGGTGATTATCACAGACATTAAAGAATATGAGGAAAATTAGAACCATTGGGAATTTATTCCAGTGAGTAAACTAAGAGAGCAAACAATAGATATAAAGAAACTCTTTGGCCAGCAAGAATTGACCATAACCTAATCAACATTATTGATATAACTAAGAATATGTCATTCAAAGGAAAGATTGTGTGGCTATTAAGAACAGCAACAGCAAAAACAGAAACAAAAAACTGACACAGAGGCAGACACCCACAATGATAATACAGGTATTACCTAGGAGAGAAAACACCTATTCCAGGCAGGCACAGGCATAAACCTGATTTGGTTGGAATATCTCTGTTATACGGCTGGATACAGTAAGCTATCAAAGACAGCTGCTATTACACATCGAGCACATTTAACGAAGACACCTCAATCTAATTATATCATCACTAATCCCAAGTAGTTTGTCTACAGAGAGAGAGGGGCAGGTCAGGCAAAGAGAAATACCTGACCTTTCTAATAGTTACATTTCTCATTATAAATTAATAAACTGCATTCTTGTTTTATACGCTGATCTTTTGTGAGATCTGTTTGCATGATTCAACATGCCAACATCTTATCACTCTGGAATACAGATGCAATTAGATTTCTGACTTTAGAAAGCTGAGCACTAGATTCACCAGTCATCCCTATGATATACCCTTTATAATTATATACTTTCTCTCAACACAAGTTTTCCCAATACAAAGAGGGGAAATATAGAACAATTGGTTTCAACCCTTAAGAAAACACTCTCCCAGAAAATGCTGGTAATTGAGATAAGTAAAAGGGAAAAAAAGTAAACAGAAAAACAAAAAATTTGTCACAAGAGCCAAAAGATCCATCTAAAATAAAGAACTAAAATGGAGGGGGAAAATTATACATCTGGATCCCGAAGTGTGATTTCAAGGAGGAAACAGAAAGAAAGGCAATGATGAACTCCAGAAGGATAAGTAATGAGATCATACACTTAGAATTGGTAATAAGGACGTGATTTTAATGGACCAGAAACTAGACTGCTGAGAGTCAAGGAGAAAGCAAGAGGAAGAAAAGTAAAGGCAGCAATATAAATCTTGTACTGCACAAGGAAAAGTGACACAGTAAGATTTACACCTACACAAATCTGGGAGCTCGGGAGTTTTGCTCTCAGACCTCCAGCAACTATTCTGCTCATGTAACTGCGGAAGTGTCTGGAAGCAGGAGATTTCAGAAAGGCAGTCACTAAGAAAAGAAGACGGTGATCAACGCCGATTACATAAAATAAAAATGAAAGTGGCTCTGCAATCCTTGCTTCTCATATCAAACCAGACCCAAGAGGGAAGGATCAAAGTTCCAGTGGCAATATGGAAGACATCCCATCCAGTATACATGCCAACATTAGGCTCCTGTTCTTTTACAACAAAATCAAGAGCACTGTGGCCTGTTTGGTGCTCAAGCACAGATATTGCCACCAATTTACAGGAAACTGAGAGGAGGCTCTCAAGCCCAATTTTATAAAGTCAGGAAGCTTTTATTTTACTGTAAACACAAGTGAACTCCTCTGACACAGAGGGATAAATTTTCACTATTTTTTTTGAAATGGAAACTTGAAGAATAGAGGACTACTAACATGTACTTGTCAGACCTCATCTAAACCACTGCCTTTTATCAGGATTTATCTAGCTTTCAGTGCTTAGAATGCTTTATATTTAAATCTGAACCTAGAACGGGATAAGCCCCAGCAGTTTTTTTTTTTTTTCTGAAATGGTCTCCTACAGCAAGTAGTTCATGTTCAATAATTGCAAATTTCTAAAGTTAAACTGAAAATTATATACAGGGCTATTGAGAAGGTAATCCTTCACTGGCACAGGACCAGGCCACCAAATGGGTCTTTCCATCTCTTCTTTCTGCATGGAGAGTAAAAATTCTAAGACCTTTCAACTCTCATGGGATCAGACAAACAGAAACAGTAAGCTTTCTCAACTTGATGAAACTGCCCTTAGAGCAAGGCTTTCTGTTCTAACACATTATAGCAGCTGAGCAAAACTTAAGCTTTGGAGCAAATTGTGTGATATTGAGCAGGATCAGTGTTTTTCTTGAGTTCTGCAGGGAGCTGGGATGATGAGGAAGGAAGAGCATGAAATGTATAACAAATGTGTTGTATTTATTTGAATTCTTACAAATATTAATAAATTGTTCATGTAATATTAAAAATGTATGTAGAAAAATTTGAAAACAGTATTCCCAGGTACCATTTATATACCTAATTATTTCTTCCTGTAGATTATGGATCACTTTTAGAATTTCATGGCTCTTTCTACAGTAAAAATTGCATACACACACACTCATACGTAGACATACAACCACATAAACTGACACACCTCACAATACTCCAAAGAATTTCATAGGCTTTACAAATCCATTGAAGCAAAAACCACTGTGTGTATCCTGACCCACCCAACCCCCTCTTGTGATAAAATTTTGTTCTCTGTTCTCATTATGTGCCCGGCCATCAAGGGCTTACAAAACCTAACGCAATTGTAGTTTGCAGAGGTAAAAACCCTATGAATTTTGCAAATTTATGAAATAAAATGTTTGTTTAGTGAAACTTAATGGTATACCAAATGAATACCACTTCACAACTAAAATTGAAAATGCTAATAATACAAAATGTTGTCAAGAATGTGAAATAACTGGAACTCTCCCACATTGCTGTGGGATTGTAAACACTACAGCAACTTTAGAAAACCTCTAGGCAGTTTCCTATGTTAAACAGGCCCTCACTCAATGACCCAATAAATTCCTTGCTTGATCTTTACTCTAGAGGAATGAAAATAAATGTCCACACAAAGACTTGTTTTAGAAATGTCCATAATGCTTTATTTTCAATATCCAAAAAGAAGAAAACAACCCCAAAATTCATCATTTGGAGAATGGATAAACTAAATGTGTTATGGAAACAAAATGGAATATTACTCAGTAATAAAAAAAATTGGATCTCTAAAAAAACTACACTGGGTAAAAAGTCAGATACAAAAGAATGCATCTTGTGTAAATACCTTTATATGAAGAACAGAATAATCCATGAATAAAAATCAGGACCGTGGTTATTTCTGAGAGAATGAATGGAAAGAGATCCAAGGGAAATTCCTTAAGTATTGGAAATGTTTTAGATCATGAGTGGGGTATGGGTTAAATGGGTACATTCATCTTTCAAAATTCATTGTGGTTTAGGTTTAAGATCTGTTCATTTCAGTGTGTATAAATTACATGTCAATTTAAACACTTAAAAAAGACCTTTAGGAAAAGGATAGGCATGAAGTTTATCTCCAAAGAAAGAGAAATAGTAGGAAATAAGAAGGGCCGAATGAAACCAGAAGGAAAGTTCTAGAATGAGGATAGCTAGGGATCCTACTACAAGGATGTTCTCTGGACAAATATAGCCATAAACCATAGAATCTGCATGTTGGACTCCACCACACATATCAACTAGCCATTACCTCTTTAGTCAATATTTCTTAGCATTTGCCTCTCTGGAATTGAATTCCTGACTCTTTGGTTCTGTCCTATAATAGTCACAGATTAAAACAAGCCCTTTCTCAATGTGATAGCATTTAAACTATTTACTGAGAGTAATTATGCCTCCAGAGTTCATCTATACCCAACATGAAATTGGAGGCCCTTCTCCACACTGATTGCATCCTTCTTAACAGATCTTCATTTGTTAATGGGCTGTGCTTTTATTAATCTATCAAAGTTTACATTAGCATTTTAAAATTTTTTAATTTAAATTCTAGTCAGTTAAAATACAGTGCAGTATTGGCTTCAGGAGTAGAATTCAGTGATTCATCACTAACATACAACACCCAGTGCTCATCAGAACCAGTGCCCTTCCTACTACCCATTGCCCATCTACCCATCCACCCACAGTTTGTCCTCTATCTTTAAGAGTCTCTTATGGTTTGCTTCCCTCTCTCCTTTTCTGCTTTTCTTTTTCCTCTCCTCCCATATATTCCTCTATTTTGTTTCTTAAATTCCACATATGAGGGAAATCATATGGTATTTTTCTTTCTCTGACTGACTTATTTTGCTTAGCATAATACACTCTAGTTCCCTCTGCATCACTGCAAATGGCAAGATTTCATTCTTTTCGATGGCTAAGTAATATTCCTCTGTGTGTGTGTGTTTGTGTGTGCGCACGCACGTGTATGTGCACATCTTCTTTTTCCACTGATCAGTCAATGGACATTTGGGCTTACATTAGCATTTCTGGAAGTCATGTCACTTGTAAATGAACTGCTATTAAGTCAAATTTCTCTTATCCTATGCAAGAACAGTGGAGTAAAATTACAGAATGTTAAAGTAAGAAGGCATCTCAAGAATTGCCTGGTCACAAGATGGCAGAGAAGTAGCAGCTGAGACAACATCAGGTAGCAGGAGATCAGCTAGATAGATTATCAAACCATTGCGAACACCTACAAATCCAACGGGAGATCGAAGAGAGGAAGAACAGCAATTCTGGAAACAGAAAATCGGCCACTTTCTGGAAGGTAGGACTGGCGGAGAAGTGAATCGAAAGCAACGGGAGGATAGACCGTGGGGGAGGGGCTGGCTTCCGGCAAGCGGCAGAGCAACGGAGCACTAAATCGGGACTTTTAAAAGTCTGCTTCACTAAGGGACATTGCTCCAGAGGCTAAACCGGGGTGAAGCCTACGTGGGGTCAGCGTGGCCCCAGGTCCCGCAGGGTCACAGAAGGGTGTCTGAGTGTTGCAGAGCTCGCAGTTATCGGAGCGGGAAGCCGGCCACAGAGGCAGAGCCAAGGAGTGAGCTCTCAGCTCGGGGTTACCTTGAACCGGTCGCAGGCTGGGTGAGCTCGGAGCGCAGCCAGAGGCGAGGGAGATGGGAGTAGCTGGGGCTTTTCTCTGAGGAGTGGAGCCCCGAATCTCAGCTCTTCTGGGCCGGAGACTGGGTGGCCGTCATTTTCATTCCCGTCCTCCGGACTCTACGGAAAGCGCTCAGGGAACAAAAGCTCCCGAAAGCGAAACCGAGCGGATTACTTAGCCCGACCCCTGAGAAGGGCGGTGCAGCTCTGCCTCGGGCAAAGACACTTGGGAATCACTACAACAGGCCCCTCCCCCAGAAGATCAAAAGAAATCCAGCCAAGACCAAGTTCACTTAACAAGGAGAACAGCGGAACTCCAGAGAAGGAGAAAGCAAAGCACGGAATTCATGGCTTTCTCCCCATGATTCTTTAGTCTTGCAGTTAATTCAATTTTTTTCTTTAAAGGGCATTTTCCTAGGGTGTTTGCCACCCTTTTAGTATTTTATTTGCTCCTTCATATAATCTTATCTGGAAAAAATGACAAGGCGGAAAAACTCACCACAAAAAAAAGAACAAGAGACAGTACCAAAGGCTAGGGACCT
>PISX010032163.1:0-16139 GCA_004024625.1 Mellivora capensis
GAAATGTTTGACTTCATTAGTACTGAAGAAATAAAAATCAAGCCTACCTTTTTTGTCTACTTGTGCAAAACTAAGAAGATAAGCAACAGACAGTGAAGGGGAAGGGACAGCTTTTGCAGCATCAGGAAGGGAAACTGGTGCAGCCCCGACCGAGAGCAACCTCAGCCTGCACAGAACAGGGAGGCAAGACAACCTGGGCCACACGGCTCGGCTGATGGAAAACCATCACAAGGCTCTCTATTTACTGATGAGCGGCACAAGGCAAAACACAGTAACAGGACCGTGGGTAATGTGAATCTGTTTAAATTAAAAGAGCATCATATCTTACACTATATATACATGTCGACAGAAGGTCTGAAAGAGAGTCACTGAAATGTTAGTGGCAGTGGTTAATGCTGGGGGGTGGGGAATGAGGATGATGGAGCAAATTGGAAAATCAATGAACATTTTTTTTTGTTTTCCAAACAGGAAAATCTATTTTTAATTTAATAGCAATGAAAACAAAACAAAAAAACAAGAAGAAACAAAAAAAGAAAGACATTAAGTCCAGTGAACCCTGTGACCTAACGTTCTCGTCTACTCCTGCCCTCTCCCCTTGAGCAGCAGATTCTACCACTACCCAACAGAACCCAGTGGGGTGCCGTGGGATGGCAGTCCCACCCAACTTGCTCCTGCCTGGGACCTCCAAGGATTGGAATTTCTTTCGTAGCTCCCTTCACTTCTAACTGTGATGTTCCCATTCCTACAGCACAGCTCCTGAGCCCTGTGATGCCATCAGGCTGCTGGCTCTTCCCTCTGAGACCCTCGCCACACCCTGCCAAGGGGACAAGGAGCATCACGGAACCAGAGCATCACTCTTCCCTGGCTGGGCCCCTACATGGCCACGTACCTGTTTATGAAGATTGAGGCTGTCAATTTCAGAGAGAACCCAGCCAACACTGCCATCCCCACCACAAACCAGAATCCGGAATGTATCGAACTTCTGGAATAAGCGTAAGCTGCAGAGAAAAAAGAATGTCAAAGAAATGAGGTCCATTCTAAAGGACAAATGATGGTCAGCAAGTCCTGAGCCAAAAGGCCCCATGTGCACTCCTCTCGGCTGACCTGTGTCCCCACTGTGAATAGGTCTCTGGGAGCCAGAGCCCAGGTGTGCTCGGGCTCAGCCCACTGGGCCGCCCACCCATGCCTCTGTGCCCACTGCCCCTCACTCACATAGCTCAGGAGCCCTAGGCTACTGCCCCTCCCTCCCAGGTGTGAGATCCATCAAGTTCCCCTCAAATCTGTCTCCATCTCCCTCCTGTGCGCCTCTTGGGCACCCTGCTACAGGCAATGTCCCTTCAGAACACCACAGCCTTCTGCTCATTCCTCACCCTCCTCCTGAGAGGCCTTCCCCGGGTTTGGGCTTCAGGGACCACACAGATACCAATGATCCTGAATGATGATCTCCAGGCCTTGCTGAAGGAAAACACTTCACCCGTCTACAAGAACATGTCACTCCATGTTCTACAGGCACGTCCTCGACCTAAGCTTCCTTCCTCAGAGAATGGCAGCCTCCTCCCTACCTCACATCTTCAGGACCCCTCCAATTCATGCTACCAGCATGACCTTCCCAAAAGTCTCGCTGAGTGTCTAGCTTTATTATTATTATTTTTTAAAAGATTTTATTTGACAGAGATCACAAGCAAGCAGAGAGGGAAGCAGGCTCCCTGCTGGGCAGAGAGCCCGACTCAGGGCTCAATCCCAGGACCCTGGGATCATGACCTGAGCTGAAGGCAGAGGCTTTAATCCACTGAGCCACCCAGGAGCCCCTAGCTTTATTATTTTAAATAGGCTTCATACCCAGCAGGGAGCCCAACATGGAGCTTGAACTCACGACCCTGAGATCAAGACCTGAGTTGAGATCAAGAGTTCGATGCTTAACTGACTGAGGCCCCTCCAGACACCCTAACTATCTAGCTTTAGAAGCTGCCACTTGTTTCCAGCGAATGTTCAAATCTCTCAGCCTGGAGCTGCCTGCTACCTGTCCCAGCTCCACAGCTCTCCCAGCCACCCCACTGTGTCCTCACCTCTCTGTACACAGAGCGCCCTCTGCCAACCAGGCTGCCCGCCTCCCTCTGTGCCACTGGAACACTAACTCTTCTCCAGCGCCAGCTCGGCAGAGAGACTGAGAGACTCTCCAGTTCATTTGTATGCCCCTTCCTTGGGCTCCTAAACAATCTGTACATAGATAGCCCTGTTCACGCCACAGATCGTCCTGTCCTGTGACCTTGACTACCCGTTTGTGTGCTGGGCACCCTGAAAACAAGGTCCCTACCTTACTTGCCCTTGCATCTGGCACAGAGTCCTAGCCAGAGGAAGTCCTCACAAAACAAACAGGGATGAGTGACACAGCACGAAACTGAGGCTATCAGCAGGGCTGAAGGCCTGAAGCAACAAGAGAAATGGCCACGTATGCTCCCTTGAGAACACTGGTCTCTCTCAGGCCTTCCTTCTCTGGAGAAGATGGGACACATCCAGACTGGGAACCAGGAAAATGAAGCAGGGCCTCCAAGTTTTGTGGTGAACTGCAGGAGGTCAAGGCTGCTTCCCAGAAATGAGAACTTACTAAACCAACACCCACGGCACCTCCGAGGGGGCTCCCACAGGGGGCTGATCCCCAGGGAACTCCTAGGGGACTGCAGGGGGCAGGGTGGGGGTTTGCAGGGCCTGCCCCGCCCATTCCACAGGCCCCACCCAACGACCTGGGGGGGCCCCCCTGCTGTCTACAGGCCCAGTTTGGGATACAAAGGCTTGTGATGATTCCACCACTGGTCCCATTTTTTAACTAAAATGACTTTTTTTTTTTAAGACTCTCAAACCAAGAGTGAATGTGCTCCCACACACAGACCAACAGTTGAGCAGTCCACGTGCAGAAATGCATGGAGCGTGGCATCTGAGGACCAGGCCAGCATGCCTGCCACCCATGACTGCTTCCCAGCGGGGCCTTGCTGCCCATGAGGAAAAGCGACATGCCAGACCCCTAGGGCACCAGTGGGCATGCTCCTTTCCCCTGCCAGAGGCCCAAGCTCCTGCTCCAGCAACACCTGGCTCCAGAACAACACACTCCCAAGAGCCTCTGAGGCCAAAACACACCAGAGTACACGTTCTGCAAGCTCTTTCCACAACAAATATCCTGGACAATCTCCCTTCCAGGCAAGGCCACCTCCTAGAGCCCTACCTTGAACTGGTGCTGCCAAGCAAGGAAGCTAAGAGTTCGTTACAGCAGCAAATGTTCTCCACAAACTACACAATGTACAAAAGGGAAAAGAACACACCTCAGATCCCCAGCTAACAGAGAAAGGCCTAATTACTTTGCCGCACACACTGGGCTTCACATGTCTGCACATGTCACGGGCCCTGTAAGTACCTGTGAGATAAGAGACCTCCTGTGTCCCCCCACACGAAGACTCTCCCTGGGGGCCTCACTGGAAAAACACGTCCTCCTCAGTCCCAGGCTCCACTACAAAGAACGAGAGGACCTGTAATGGCTGGCGTGAGGACACGCCCATGCTGACAGACACGAAGAGCAGGCTGCTGTGACAGAAGGTAACAGGAGGGAACCAATTTCAAAGTGTGTCTGCACGACTGAAAGACACACGTGAAAGCTAGAAAGACAAGCAGCTCTACTCGCTGTTCAACAGAGACTATTTTTATTTCCTATTTAAATTTGTCTGTATCTTTGAATCATTTTGTTCATGAACAATGCATTATCTTCAAACGTTCTTAGAACTCCAAGAAAGATCGACTTTATAAGCGTCCTACCCGAGGTGTGGTCCTCCGTTCATGAGGTCAAAGACCTGGGCCGGGTTCAGCAGCTGTTTGAATCTTCTGAGGAACTTCACACCCTGGTTGTCACCACTTTTTGAATTGACAAAGACCAACAGTGGGCTTGTGCAGGATGGAGGGCACGTGGCTTTCCAGAAGCCTGGATGTGAGGATGGAAAGGGAGAGGGAAAAATGAGAAAGCTGTCCAAAAGTCCACCAGGGGCCCCATCATATAAAAAAGCAGCCAACACCTGCAAGAGACCTGTAACTTCCACGTGCGTGCCCAGTCACCAGCCAGAGAGATCAAGAAACAATCTTCCCCATCCCCATTCCCCACGGAGAAGGATGGGGGCAGGCAGTTTGACTTTGTGCTTACTTGACTCAAGTTCAGAAAGACCATGTACCTCACTGCTGTCCTTCCCTCTTGCTCTCAATCTGGAGGAGCTAGTTCCTAAGATCCATACCCCAGTTTCCCACCTTCTACCAAGGCCTGTGAATACACACGGTCATCTACCACCTAGACAGGGGAGCAGGTGCAGGTGAGCACGCTGGTTCACATATGTTGCCCAATGGAAGCCAGCAGATGGAGAGCACAGTGCACCAACTCCCGTCCAAGTGTGCTCAACGGCCGCCAGACTCCTTTACCACCTCTGTGCACATCTTCTCGCCCCAGTCGCCAGGCCTGACCACTTCCCGACCTCATCCCCAAACCACCAGCATCAACCATCCTGGTGCAGGGAAGGGGAGAACGTGGGTGAGCCAGGAGAGCACAAGGCACCCACCGTCAGAATCGATGCTGTTGAGCGCCGTGGGTGGGATGACCGACACCTTGCATAGGCCCAGCGGGCACTTGATCTGTAAGGACTCTTTACAGGACGTATGCACCTGAAACGCATCACAAGGGGTCACTTGCATCCCCCAGAACACTCCCTGCCACTGCGGGAGTGGGCACTTCGGGGCCAGCTGAGAACGCACAGGGAGCAGGTGCCAGGCCCATGCAGCCTGCCCACTCACCATGGCCTTGCACCAGAGGCAGCGCCAGTCCTGCAGACGCAGCACACTGCCACACGTCTTGTCGCATACTGTGCACTTGGCACTCACGGGCAGGTTTCCTTCCAGCCACTGGTGGGGCATGGCAATCTGCAAAGCACAGAGACGTGTGCACTAGGGACGTCCCCAGAGCCCCACACATAGGCGAGGAAGCCCTCAAGCAAAAACGCTCTGGAGTAACTCAACGAAGACCTGCTCCCCGACATAAGCAGGGGGAGGGCAGGGTCTGCAGCGTGCTGCCCAGTACCCCAGTCCTGCCGCCGGTGGGCACAGGACGACTCACAGGGAAAGGCCAGGCTGAGAGGCGCAGTGGACCATGCCGAGCCCCCAACACCCAGTGCGAGCAAGAGAAGTGAGCACAGGCCAGTGGGGACAGAGGGCCCCCTGCCCCGACGACAGCATGAGGGGGAGAGGGTCGGTGCAGGGTTGTCAGGTTCCCCCTTACATACCCCGTCCTCGTCCTCAATGATGTCCTTCCCGATGGAGGCCAGCGTGGTCCACTTGCAGTTGTTGGTTGCGCGCACTGCACACCGCTTGTGGGCCTTAAATTTGCACACTATGAGAGAACAGACGTGGGACCGTCAAGCCTGGACCCCGAGCCTTGCTTGGCTCAGTGCTCCCCGTGCTTGAGGAGGCAGTCCAGCACGACCCGCCCTGCTCTTCCAGGACCGCCAGGAACGAACACGGAGCACACTCCGTGTTGTAAATGACACAGCAGGGGCATGCGCAGAGTCTGAGCACAGTGAGAACAGCATCCAGGACTGCAGGCGTCCGCTTCGTGGGACTGCACGTGGGCTCTGACCCGACTCCTCAGCCCTGCCCAGCAGCACGAGTGCCACCGCAAACCATGCTGCATGTACGGTCACCGAAATTTAAAAATCGCAGGATTTCTATGTCACCAAATTGTCTCTTTTTTTTTTCCCTACCATTTTTTTTTTAAGATTTTATTTATTTAGGGGCACCTGAATGACTGAGTCGGTTAAGTGTCCAACCCTTGATTTCAGCTCAGGTTCGTCGCAGGGTCCTGGGACAGAGCCCCATGCTGGGCTCCATGCTCAGTGAGAAGTCTGCTTCTCCCTCTCCCTCTGTCTCACCCCTTGCTTACACTCTCACTCTGTCAAATAAATAAATCTTTAAAAAAAATTTTTTTTTTTTAAATTCAAGAGAGTGTGAGTGCATGGGGGGAAGGTGCGGCATGGAAAGAGAGGGAGGGAGAAGGACAAGCAGACTCTGTGCTGAGCACAGAACCCAACATGGGGCTTGATCTCACAACCCTGAGATCATAACCTGAGCTAAAATCAAGAGCTGGACGCTTAACCAACTGAGCCACGCAGGCACCCCCCAACCATTTAAAATGTAGAAACCATTCTTAACCTCACAGGAAGTACAAGAACAGGAGCAGGGGAGGAACTGGCCCAGGGCCCAGAACTGGTCTGCCTCCACTCCTGCCCTCTGTTCTGTACGCCACTGTAAGCTGCCCTCCAGGTCCGGAAGACCACATTTAATGGGTTTATCCACAGCTCAGTTTACTGAAGGGCATACCTACCTCAGGGAGCACAGATTTGTAACCTCTTTTCCTCTGTGTTCTTCATGTTTCCTCTTGGTGTCTCATTACCACCACTTCACTTTTTACTTTGTTCCGTTACTAATACAAAATAATTTATCAGACTCCTTAGTAGGTAAAATAAACAAGCACAGAGTCCCAGAAATTACTTTCTACTGACTGATTTGTGGGGACCATTCAAGAGTTTCTAAGGTTTTGTTGTTTTTTTTTAATATTTTATTTATTTATTTGACAGAGAGAGATCACAAGTAGGCAGAGAGGCAAGCAGAGAGAGAGATAGATGAAGGAAGCAGGCTCCCTGCCGAGCAGAGAGCCCGATGTGGGGCTCGATCCCAGGACCCCTGGGATCATGACCTGAGCCGAAGGCAGAGGACGCCCCAAGAGTTTCTAAGGTTTCATCAGGTCCAACCTCAGACCACGTTTCCCAGCAGAGTACCACGCCGCTCATACCTTCACAGGACAGCCCATGTGACGTGACCCCGGACAGAGCCTCCCGACACACGTTGCAGTAGGTCGGCCTCGCGTGGGAGCAGGCGTACCAGTTGTGCATCCCTGAGAAATGGTCCATGCTGTACTGGGTAGGCTGCAGGAACAGAAGAGGGATGGCAAAGATAAGGTGTCCCTTCGATATCCTTGAATGTGGTAACTTGAATGGGATTCAATAAAGTTTCCAAGAGAGGAGAGGAGAACAGCATCAGCCAAAAGGACAAGCAATGAGCCTTAGTTTTACCAGGAATATGCAAGAAAGTGAGTGCCAGATGGCTCAGTCCACACATGGCTGATGCTCAACGGCAGAATATTAATGGGCTGGCAATAAGAAGGGATGTTTCTCTTTCCAGACCTCAAAGTGCTCCCTGTTCTGGACAGTTTTCAGCGCTGCAATCCACTCTTCCATTTCCTTCCTGTTATCGGCACACAAGATGAGTTTCCTACACGGAGTGATGACCTAGAAAGAAACAAGAAATACAGGCGATAGAGCAATGAACAAAGGACAAACACTAACAACTATACAAACTTCTAAAAATCTACTTTCACCACATATATTTTTTTTAATGAAAAAGGGCAGACTCGTTCAGATTCTCAATTGAACCAAACATAAAAATGATCATCATGGATCATTAAAAATCAAGAAAAGTCTCAAACTCAAAAAACAATCAAATTTAGTTTATACATTCACCAAAAACCAACTTCAGCAGACATTCACCAACCACCTACCACTTAGACCATGGTAATAAGCCACAGGAAATTTTTAAAAAGAAAAGAAAACACAACTGCTATCACTCCAAAGAGCTCAAAGATTGAGGTCCAGCACCTGAACAGTCTAGGAAAAGTTGGTCCAAGTTACTCTAAATATGCTGTTAGCATTTCAAATGTATCATACATAATGTTCTTATATAAAACTCTGTACTGTGTGACAAGAGAAAAACAACTAGCTATACTATACTCAAGGGCTTGAACAACTTAACTGGAAATGAGGTCAAGAACCTGGTAATAATCAACAAATGAAAACTGTATCTACAACATATAAGGAGTTTTTACAAATCAATAGAAAAATCTTTCTTACCAAGAAAAGCCATGAACTTGCATTTCACAGAAGAAATACAAAGGGCTAATAACTAAAAAGATGCTTAACCACTCTAGTCATTGGGGAACACAAATGAAAGTAGCCAACTATTTTTCACCATTCAGACTGGCAAAGTTTTGAAAGATGGTAATCTGGTTTTGGCAGAAATATGGGAGAAAAGAGTTCTCCTCAAGCAATGATGGGAGCTAAATACAGTATAAACTTTTTAGGGAAATTTAAAAAAAAATTTTGGTAAACATTGCCAAAACTTGTAACATTTTACATATTTTGTTTTTTAATGATGTAAAATTATCTACATGGTTCCAAAGTCAAATCTAAAAAACAGGTACAGGTACAGTCAGAAGTCCAGCTTTAACTTGTGTCCCCCCAACCCTGGTTCCCTCCTTTCACCATCGGCAGCTTTTAAAAAATAAGTAGAGTATGGTTTATCCTTCCTTTTTAAGACAGATGCAAACACATATATCTATATCTATTATAGATATATAGATATTCATAGTCCCCCCCCCTTTTTTAAAAAGATTTTATTTATTTATTTGACAGAGAGATAGAGAGCACAAGTAGGCAGAGCGGCCGGCATAGGGAGAGGGAGAAGCAGGCTCCCCACCAATCAGGGAGCCGGATGTGGGACTCAATCCCAGGATCCCGGGATCATGACCCAAGCAGAAGGCAGCCGCTCAACCGAATGAGCCACCCAGGCGCCCCTCATAGTCCCCCTTTTTAAAACAGTAGTATATCACACATATTTTTCTCTGCCTTTGCTTTTTCATTTATTATCTACCCTGCCCACCTCTCTTCAGCAACATGGAGTGTTCCCTTACTCTCCCTTATAGCTGCACAGGGCTCCGCTGGACAGAAGCACCAGAGTCTATGCAACCAGGTCCCTATTAACAGAAACCTTACGTTGTTAAAAATCCTTTCCTATCTCAAATAGTGCTGCAATGAACAGGCTTTTCACTGACCTCACATACTTCCCGGCATATTTGGGAGAAAAGTTCCTAGAAGCAGAACTGCCCAAAGACCAAGCACATATGTAATTTTGCTGCCAAATTCCCTCCACAGGGCTGATGCCATCTGCATTCCCACCAGCAGTGTTAGGAAAATGCCTGCTTCCCCAATAAAATATGTTACTTAACTTTTGGATTTGGGCCCATCTTTTAGCTTTAATTTGTACTAGCAACACCCAATTTAAATTATTAGATGATGATGTTTCTGGTTCAGAAAATTTAGAAATGGTATTTTATAAATGATCTCTTTGGTGATTTCTATAACCACCTACAAATCTTAATCACAGAAGGGGATAATTAGAACTGGGTCACAAATCCATGGTTCTCTCATGTCATGTCACCAGGATAACTACACATAGGGGCCAGACTGGGGAACCTGGGGGCGGGAGGGGTGGTGAGTTGGAGGACAGAGAAAACAGACGACTGGAGCAGCGGGTTCCCCTCCTGAGGGTGGAGGTACAGGGTGGGACAGGGAGTAAACACTGACAGATAAATGTCCAAGGACCTGGTTTTAGCCCTTTCAAAAAAACTCTTACTTGTGCAGGTGTGAAGAAACCTCAGACAGACTCAGATTTGAACCCTACCTGGCCACTGACTGGCCAGGAAACATGGGCAGACTGTCATCGTTTCTATTTTGGAAAAGGAGGATAAAAGTTAGCTACCTGGGTTTTTATGGGAATGAAAGGGACCCACGTGCACAAGACTCCTGTGGCTTTCAGACATCCCTCCGGGTCTGAAGCCCTGACGAGCTGTGTGAGCCAGAGCAGCTACCTCCACACACCCCTCTGAACACAGGGGCTGTCATGTCGATGTCACACCCCAGTGTCATCCAAGTGTGGAGGCATGCTCTCTCACACATACACACCAGCACTGCTCCAGGCTCTCGGGCCTGATCTTAGAGCAGTATCTATTTGACAGGACCATGTGGCACCTCCCTCCTGAGACCGTTCCAATACCAACAGTCCATGTTCCAGACCACGGGAATCGTCACAGAAGACTCCCACCAAATAAAAGTCTATCTCTGCTTCTGTCCCATCATCTTCTGTCACCTTTGAGACAGAATCCATATTTCTTAGTGGTCCACAAGACTGGTCATGACTCCATCTCCTTGAAAGGCTCCTCCTCATGCTGGTCTCCTGACAAGGTCCTCAACAGCATTCTAGCTCTGAGGAAGCTTCCCAAACACCAACTAGCAGTGTCATACACCCCAACAAAGGCTCCTGCCTGTCCCTCTTTGTTTCCCTAACACCAGCCTGGGGCCAATGCACAAGAAAAGTGGGGACAGAAGGGTCTCCTCAGAAGAAAAGGAAAATGAGTGGCTGCCAGTAAGAGAGCTGTCCTGCAAAGGGCTTCTTCTTCAGTTCCTTGATCTGGGAGACAGAGGGGTCAGGACAGGCCCCAGGAGAGAAGCAGGTGCTGGATGAGACCTCTACTGGCTGCTCATCCAGCTCACAGGACAGGAAGAAGGCAGGAAGAGATGTTCCTACAAATAAAACTGTCCTCTGCTTGGATAGCAGCCAAGACCACAACTCTTAGAAGCCAAGGAATGGTGCATAAAGGGTAAAACTCTTCCTACTATTCCCAAAATCTAGCCTTCACACAGAAAAACTTTAGAGACCAAAAATGCCCTGTATTTTTCAAGCAAAGAAATTTCTCACATAACTAAATCAACTGAAATGGTAAACGCAAATTAAAAGGAGGGTCATACATGAACTTGACAGGACCAATCAGTAACATCACAGAGATTCAGTGATGAATAAGCACACTTGGTACCAAGGGAGAGGGCAGAGTAAGATTACAGAGCAAGATGACAGACCACGACATGGCCAGGAAAGCCATAAACCAAGGTGAATCTTCAGACACTTACTGAAATTCTCCTGAGGGTAGGAGAACTTAAAAATCATTAAGAAAAGGGGCATCTGGGTGGCTCAGCCAGTTAAGCTTCCAACTCTTGGTTTCGTCTCAGGTCGTGGTCTCAGGGCCATGGGATCAAGCCCTGCATCAGGCTCCCAGCTCAGCATGGAGTCTCCTTGAGATTCTCTCAGGCACCTGGGTGGCTCAGTCAGTTAAGCATCTGCCTTTAGCTCATGATCCCAGGATCAAGTCCTGCAATGAGCTCCCTGGTCAGTGGGGTGTCTGCTTCTCCCTCTACCCCTCCCCCTGCTTCTGCACTTGCTCGCTCGCTCTCTCAAAAATAAATAAATAAAATCTTAAAAAGAGAGAGACTCTCTCTCCCTCTTCCCCTCCCCGCTTGTTCTGATAAATATTTTCAAAAAAATTAAAAAATCAAAACAATCAGAAGAAAAGAGGCCAACTAACAGAAAAATGGACAGAAGACTCAAACAGTTACTTAACAATCAATCAATAAGGCACATGAAAATGCACTCAACCTTGTTAGTAATCTAGGAATTGGACATTAAAATCTCAGCATGCTGTACCTTTCATGAGGGCCAAACTGAAAAAGATGGACATCAAGTATCGGTGAGGATGCAGGTCACCTAGAACACCCACCTGATGCTAGTAGGAAGGCACTTTGAGACAACTACTGTGGAAAACAGTAAAGCTGAACTCATGTATATCCTATGGCTCAGCAATTCCACCCAAACACTCCTCATCAAAACCCACACAAATATTTATGGCAACACTACTGTTAACAGGCCTACAATGAACACAACCCAAACACCCAGCACTGGTAGACTGGATAAATATACTGTAATATATTAATGTAATGGAAAACCACAGAACAAGGAGAATAAACCATCTACTGATAACACAATGTATTCTACAATAGTGAAACAAAGAAGCCAGACACAAAAGAAGATTTCGTGTTTATAAAATCTCATATGCATATATTAAGTTAAGATAAACCAGGCAAAGCTAATCAATGGTGTTAGAAGCTAGCTGCTTCCGGTAGTTGCTTTTGGGAACAAGAATACATGGGAGAGCTACTGGAGGCTGCTAATGTTCTGTTTCTTTATCTGGAACATCCATCGAGCTGTGCACTTGGAGTAATTGTATTTTTCCATATGATGCTCTATTTCAGTTAAAAAGAATACAGAATTTGGAATAAAACCAACCATATAACTGAATCAAAAGAAAAAAGGCAGAGCTGCACAGACTCTTGAATAAAGTCTGGTTAGAAACGCACATGTAGAAGAACTAGGCAAAAGAAGATGGAAAAGTGCAAATGAACATGAGAGACTATCAGACCTATTCTAATTTAGTGTTAGAAATGGATCCAGGGACACCTGAGTGGCTCAGTCAGTTAACCATCTGACTACTGATTTTGGCTCAGGTCATGATCTCAGGGTCATGAGACTGAGGCCTGCCACCAGCTCTAAGCTTAGCGCAGAGTCTGCTAGTCCCTCTCCCTCTGCCCCACTGAAAACACACACACACACTCTCTCTCTCAAATAAATAAATAAATATTAAAAAAAAAAAATAGGGTGCCTGGGTAGCTCAGTCAGTTGAGCATCTGCCTTCAGCTCAGGTCATGATCTCAAGGTTCTCCTGAGGATTGAGCCCTGCACTGAGGTCCTTGCTTAGCAGAGTCTACTTCTCCCTCTCCCTTTTACTTTCCCCAACAACTCACGCTTTCTCCCTCCCTGACCCTCTCTCAAATGAATAAATAAAATCTTAAAAGAAAAAATGTATCCAAACACAGGGGGGAAATGTTTAACTCATAAAATAAATGCAAATTAAAATTACTACTTTTTTTTTAACCTACCAGATTCATAGAGTATCAAAAGTTTGATAACAGACTCTGTTGCCTTTCACATGCTACAGTATAAATGAGTACAACCCCAATGGGGAACATTAGTGAAATCAAGCAAACTTTTTTTTTTTAAAGATCCATTTATCTGAGAGATAGAGAAAAGAGAGCATGTGCCTGTGCGTGCGTGAGTAGGGGGAGAGGCAGAGGGAGAGAATCTTCAAGCAGACTCCCCGCTGAGCACAGAGCCTGACATGGGGCCCGATCTACTGACCCATGAGATCATTACCTGAGCCAAAACCAAGACTCTGACGCTTAACCAACTGAGCCACCCAGGCACTCCAATCTAGCAAACTTTAAAATATACTTCTTTGTCTTAGCAACAGTGCCTCCATAAATTTAATCCAACAAATAAGTCTTCATGAGAACCGCCATATCATGGCCACTCATTGTAAAGACAGTAAGAGTGGAAATAACTCAAATACTGATCAAGGTAAGCCTGGTAAAGACTGGCTACACACATTGTGGTACATTCATAAAATGGAATACTACACAGCCACTAAATAGAGAAAAACTACTTCCTCATGCACTTACAGGGAACAACCTCTCAGAGGCATTGTCAAGTGCTCAAAGCAAACTGCAGGAACATTGTGGGCGAAGAAGGAAAAAGACTGGTTACCTTTAATGACGGGATCGCTGCAAGCCAGGAAACCTTCTTTAAAACGTTTTATCCTTTCAATTTCTGTACCATGTATGTGAATTCTTTATTTAAAAAAAAAATATTGAGGCACCTGGGTGGTTCAGTGAGTTAAGCCTCTGCCTTTGGCTCGGGTCATGATCCTAGGGTGCTGGGATCGAGCCCCTTGGCCTCTCTGCTCAGCGGGGAGCCTGCTTCCCCCTCTCTCTCTACCTGCCTCCCTACCTGTCATCTCTCTCTCTCTGTCAAACAAATAAAATATTTTTTTAAAAAATTATTAAAACAAATAAAGCCTTGTAACTAATTTCTAATCGCATAGCACTATGGTCAGAAAAGATGCACAGTATGACTTTGGTTTTTTTGCATTTGTTGAGACTTATTTTGTGGTCTAATATCTCATCTATTCTGGAGAATGTCCCATGTGCACTTGAAAAGAATGTATATTCTGCTGTTTTAGGATGGAATGAGAACATTCCATGTCTTTTATCCGTTGGGTCCAGTGTGGAAAATTTGGAAAGACCACAAACACATGGTTAAACATGCTACTAAACAATGAAACCAAGAAATCAAAAATTACATGTAAACAAATGAAAATGAAAACAGAATAGTCCAAAATCTTTGGGATGCAGCAAAATTGGGTTCTAAAAGCGAAGTCTATAGCAATACAGGCCTATCTCAAAGAGCAAGAAAAATCTCAAATAAACAACCCAACTTTACACCTAAAGGAGATAGAAAAAGAGCAATCAAAACCCAAACCCTGCAAAAGGAAGGAAATAATAAAGATTAGAGCAGAAATAAATGATACAGAAACAAAACAAGGCAAAAAAAAAAAAATCAATGAAGCAAGGAACTGATTCTTTGAAAAGATTAGCAAAATTGATAAACCTCTCACCAGATTCATCGAGAGAGAGAGAGAGAGAGAGAGGAAGAGAGGAAAAAAGGACCCAAACAAAATTATTAATGAAAGAGGAGAAATAACAGCCAACACCACAGAAATAACAATTGTAACAAAGTATTATGAAAACCTATATGCCAACATTGTTGGACAACTTCTCAGAAGAAATGGATAAATTCCTAGAAACATATAAACCAGCAAAACTAAAGCAGGAAGAAATAGAAAACTTGAACAGACCAATTACCAGCAATGAAACTGAATCAGGGGAGGTGCCTGGGTGGCTTAGTCATTAAGCATCTGCCTTCGGCTCAGGTCATGATCCCAGGGTCCTGGGATCAAGTCCCACCTCAGGCTCCCTGCTCAGCAGAGAATCTGCTTCTCCCTCTTTCTCTGCCTGCCGCTCTGCCTACCTGTGCTCTTTCTGTCAAATAAATAAAATCTTAATAAAAAAAAAAAGCAATAGGGATCAAAACAGTATGTACTAGCATAAAATAGACACACAGATCAATAGAATAGAACAGAAAACCCAGAAATAAACCCATTAATTATATAGACAATTAATCTGCAACAAAGGAGGCAAGAATATGCACTGGGGAAAAGTCTCTTCAACAAATGGTGTTGGGAAAACTGGACAGCTAGCTACATGCTAAAGAATGAAACTGGGCCATTCCTTTCACCATATACAAAAAAAAAATCAAAATGGATTAGATCAAATGTGGGTCCTGAAACCATAAAAATCCTTGAAGAGAGAACAGGCAGTAATTCCTCTGACATCAACCACAGCAACATTTTTCTAGATTTGTTTCCCGAGGCAGGGGAAATAAAAGCAAAAATAAACTATTAGGGCTACATCAAAATAAAAAACTCCTGCAAAGTGGAGAAAACAATCAACAAAACTAAAAGGCAACCTACTGAATAGAAGGTATCTGCAAATGACATAGCCAATAAAGGGTTAATATCCAAAATATATAAAGGACTGACACAACCTAACCAAAAAATACCCAAATAATCCAATATAAAAATGGGCAGAAGATACAGACAGACATTTCTCCAAAGAAGACATACAGATGGCCAACAGACACATGAAAAGATGCTAGACATCACTCATCATCAGGGAAAAGCAGGTTAAACTACAAAGAGATATCATCTCACACCTGTCAGAATGACTAAAATCAACAACATAAGAAACAACAGGTGTTGGCAAGGATGAGGAGAAAGGGGAACACTTCATGCACTGTTGGTGGGAATGCGCACTGGTACAGCCACTGTGGAAAACAGTATAGAGGGTCCTCAAAAAATTAAAAATAGAACTGCTCTAAGACCCAATAATCACACTACTGGGTATTTACCCAAAGCATATAAAAACACTAATTCAAAGGGATACATGCACCCCTGTTTACTGCAGCATTACTACAACAGCCAAGATATGGAAGCAGCCCAAGCACAAGCATCTAGTGGTGGATGAATGGATAAAGAAGATGTAGAGAGTGTGTGTGTGTGTGTGTGTGTGTGTGTGTGTGTAAAATGGAATGGCTGGAATGGAATATTATTCAGCCATAGAAAAGAATGATATCTTGCCACTTGCAACAACATGGATGGAGTTAGAGAGTATAATGCTAAGTGAAATACGCCAGTCAGAGAAAGACAAATACCATGTGATTTCACTCATATGTGGAATTTAAGAAACAAAACAGATAAGCAAAGGAAAAAAAGAGAGAAACAAACTAAGACACGGACTCTTAACTAGAGAGAATAAACTGAATACTAGAGGGAAGGTTGGTGGAGGGATGGGAACATGGAGGAAGTAGGTAATGGGGATGAAAAAGTA
>PISX010032164.1:0-16497 GCA_004024625.1 Mellivora capensis
TGAAACCATATGATAATTGACTCTCTCTGCTTGACTTATTTCACTCAGCATAATCTCTTCCATTGTTCCCATCCATGTTGCTACAAAAGTTGGGTATTCATCATTTCTGATACTCCATAGTGTATATGGACCACATCTTCCTTATCCATTCATCTGTTGAAGGGCATTTTCTCTGTCATTTTATATAATTTCTTTGATCCTTTCAAAAGCACTGATTTCATCAGCATGTCATATTGGATCCAAGAATCAGAGTTTAATCTATTTTTATGCCAGTTTTATTTATATATGTCAAATGCTTAATGACTATGACAAAAGTTCTAAGCAATAGAGCTTTAGGTGATTTTTGTCTGATGGTAGTTACTTTAATTTTCATTCACTGCACTTCCTACAAAGATTGTGGTTGTGATTACATGTAATCATTACTTAGACTATACTCCCTATCAATACACATAATCTACTTCATTTTGGATTAATTCAATATTAATTAATTATCTGTTTTAAACGGCCATGAGAAATAGCCATTAGGCCTAGCATTGACATGGCTTCATTTAAGCAAAATTATTATTAGGATTTTTAGCTATGTCAATGTGAGATTTATCCTGAGTGCTAAAAACTTAAAAGTATATTAAAGTTTCCAGCTAGCTCCTCATTTTAATGATATAAAAATATAATAGGTGAACTTTGTTTCAATGATATAATTGAAAATAAGGCATTTCTTTAAAATTTTCAGGGGTCTTGTTTTTTACTTTTAAAGATTTTATTTATTTGACAGAGAGAGACACAGTGAAAAAGGGAACATGAACAAAGGAAGTGGGAGACAGGAGTGGGAGAGGGAGAAGCAGGCTTCCCATTGAGTAGGGAGCCCAAGGTGGGGCTCCATCTCAGGATCATGACCTGAACCAAAGGCAGATGTTTACCCAAGTGAGCCTCCTGGGCATCCCAGAGTTCTTGTTTTTTAAAGCCGGATTCTCTAAGAAATGACCCTCCTTATTTTTATAAAACATTTTCTTTGAGAGGGAAATTTGCTTGTTTAATGTTTTTCAACATTCCAGAATTTTGTTGGTTTGATTTTTTTTTAAACTTTACTTATTCATATTGGCTACAAGTCAATATGACAGCACCTATTACTAAGGAAAAAAAGAAAAAATATATTAGGACTACTAGAGCATGTCTAAGTTACAGTCCAGTATAACAAAGATCAGAATGAATTTAATGTAGGCAAATGTAATCAGCCACAGTATAAGAAAGTTTAATCTATTATACCCTTAGGGAGAAACAAAATCTAAGTCTAAAGATCACTATAAGAGACATGAACAAATTAAAAGAAATGAACAAAAAAAACCCATCTTACAACAGCTTATTCCTCAGAAAAGCCAATATACTAACATTTGTGGTCACCAATAGTTCTTTTTCCTTTGAATTTCATATCAAATATTATTCATAAATCTTGAACTCATTGAATCAATTGTCATATTTTATACTTCACTTTTGCTTTCATTTGTTATATAATCAATACGTTTTTTTTTTTTACTTCACAAGTTTATCTAGAAATTAGTTAGCTTTGAAGTTACTCATTATTTTGTTCAATGTTTATTTCCATTGGTGCCAAATCTTGGCACGCAATCACTAGAGAAATATACAGTGATATCCGTGAGGAAGGAAGAGACATTTAATTTACTCATAGGATTGGAAAGAACCTTGTGCCTTTAATATTAATATTGACAACTCACCCAATGGCATGATTTAATAGCCTGTAAATCCTCATTTATTTTACTGGGGGTCTGTTGAGTGAATGGTTCTCTGTGCCAGAAACTGTGGTAGGTGCTATACATAAGTGAATTTATTCAATCTTCACAAGAACCTTAATGACTCAGCAAGTATTACTCTCATTTTATAGATGAGACAACTGAGGATTAGAAGATTAAATATATTTTCATCTTATATATACAGCATGGGGCCAGAGTTAAAAGCCAAGTATATTTAATTACAAAATCCCTGCTCTTTATAACAGTTTGCTATTTCTTTCTAGTTCTACTATTCTTTTAAAGTAGATTATTGATTTGACTTTCCCAGCCTTAATTTATGCCTGGTCATATAACCGAGTTTTCATTAATCCAGAATAGATTTGCAGACTAACTAAGGTTAACACCTAGTTGAGAATTGGCTACTGTAATATTTCATTGATTAGAATATGCTCATTTGTTCACATTTTAACATTTTTGAAATAAGGATGGCTTTATAATTGATGCTAAGGAAGTATTTGGCATAGTTTGATTATGATAGTTTAATTTTCCTTAGTGGTGATTAAGCTAATGGTGTGTTTTCAATGGACTGTTTCTTAGATTAAATGAAACATGCTACTTAGTTCTTCAGTGAAACTCAGTAAAATTAGGCAAAGCAGAATAATCCTGATTCATGGTCATCTCAACCCCATGTCATCCCCTAAACAGGGTAGGGAAAAAAAGGTTCTCTGCTTATGGCTGGGGTGGATTCGGGAGTTTTAACTACCATTGTCTTTGTTATACATTTCTTTCTCCATGACCAGTTTCTAACAATGGAACTTCTGCTGCTTCTTAGATTTTTTCCCATGGATATTTTATTATGATTTCAAATTATCTATATTCTTTTCTGCTGACTTCTTTTTTTCCTCTTATTAACCAAGAGTTCAGTCTTTTTATTAAAGGTTCTTTCCATAATTCCTTTAACATTTAAATAAAAATGGATTTGGGGGTCTATGCTCTTTACATATGTATATGTAGGATTTTAAGTAGTTATTATATAAACTGTCTTTTCTTGTTGTTTCCTTGTTACTGTCCACTTAAGTAGAAGGTTATCAGAAATTTTCCATCATGGAAACTCCCATTGTTACTGAAGGGCTTAACAAAACATTGAAGGTGATACAATTTTTATTGTGTGAAGCACTACCCATTTTGAAGTTTCTGCAAAGCTCTGCCTACCTCCACTCCCATTTCCAAAAGTCTTTCACTAATGTCCCTAAGGGAAATCGACTGTTTGAACCTCAGAATATCTCTGCAGCTTATGTTGTAGAGAAATTTCTCATTTTCTCTTATGTAAAATGGGGGGTCGGGAGATATGGGGTAAAGACATTACTTACCTATCTTACTTATAGAATAAATTAGTTAATATATGTAAAGCTTAGAACAAATGTCTGGGACCAAATAAGGGCTCAATAAATATTTGTTATTATTAGAGGCTATTAGATATGTTTCAAAGACTGTCAGACTAGTCTTTTTTCCGGGTCTTTTACAGATCGTACATTTCTAGAAGGTAAAGACTATATTGTATGCATCTTGATATTCTCTTTTTATTTTTTTAAGAGAATAGTTTCTTTTTTTTTTTAAGATTTTATTTATTTATTTGACAGACAGAGATTACAGGTAGGCAGAGAGGCAGGCAGAGAGAGAGAGGAGGAAGCAGGCTCCCTGCTGAGCAGAGAGCCCGATGTGGGGCTCGATTCCAGGACCTGGGATCATGACCTTAGCCGAAGGCAGAGGCTTCAACCCACTGAGCCACCCAGGTGCCCCTTGATATTCTCTTTAATGCCCAAGACTGTGTGTAACATATCCTGAAAATCCCATTTTTTTTTAATTGATGGAGAAAACTTCTCATTTAGCACCCACTTGGATTGGATCTGTAAGGCTCACTTAATACTTATAGGAACTAGGGTATGTAGATCCCTCCCATTTAAACTTGGTATAGTGGAAATGAAACAGACTTTAGACTCAGACAAATCTGAATTTTAATTGCAGTTGTTTTTTACTTTGATATTGGCAGTCACTTAGAACTCTCTGAACCTCAGCCTGTTTCTGTAAAAAGTGAGGATATCTACCCCAGCTGGTTGTTTCCAAAATGAAATTATATAATGTATGTAAAGGACTCAGCACAAATCTTGACATATAGTAGGCTTTCCATAAATAGTAACTATTAATAATTATTATTCTTGCTCTTTAAAAGAAATTGTTACCTTGAGCAGATTACTTAATACCATTAAATCTCAGTTTCTTTGTATATAAATTACATTACTCACATGATTAAAAAGAAGATTTGGTTACATACAGAAAATTCTTGTCAAAATGTCTTCACAGCATAGGGGCTCCACATATGATTTTTACCCTTCATTCCCTCACTTCCTTACCCACATCTTATTTCTTCATCTAACAAAGGAACAATTTCTTTGTTCTTTCAAAAGAGATATTTCCAAAAGTTCCCCAACTGTTGAGTGTGCTATGGAAACTTTAGCAAAAATGAAAGCCTGAGGACTTTGGACCTTGAGATTAGAAAAGTTATGGAAACATTTGGAATAACCTTCATGTATCTCCTGTCACCATTACCATGCAACATTCTGTAATTTCCCATGGGCATTTCTAGTTCTAAGTTTTCTTTCTTTTTTTTTTTTTTTTAACGATTTAATTAATTAATTAATGAGAGAAACAGAGAGAGAGAGAGAGAGAGATTGAGATAGAAATGTGTGGAAGAGCCAGGAGAGGAGCAGACGGGGAGGGAGAGAATCTCAAGCAGATTCTCTGCTGAGTGCAGAGCATGGAACATGGAGTATGGAGCCCTACTTGGGGCTCCATCTCTGGATCCTGAGATCATGATGTGAGCCAACACCAAGAGCTGGACACTTAAGTGACTGAGCCACCCAGGCACTGCTTCAGTCTTAGATTTTCAATGGTGCAAAGAGAATTGACCTTTCAGATCTTATAAATGGTATTCCCGACGAGTCCTATTCCATTATGTAGTTTCTACATTTGTTCCCCAAGAATTTTTTTAGAGTTGTGTTTCTTTTGTTTGAGCAAAGTGAAAAGATCCTAAAACTAAAACAGAAAGAGGGATGGGGCCCCTGCCTAAACTACTGAAGAAGTTGTTCTAGGGAAAGTCCTACATGTTGGGTTTCTATAATCTTTCCCAAATAAGGCAAGGAAGCTTGTATAGACCTGCATATTTGCATTGGGCACCACTGCTACAGAGAATGATATTTTATACTGATAGCATAATTTGACAGTAGGTCATTATTATCATCTCCTTATTAAAAGATCAGAATTCAGAGCACAATTGTCATGCTTGCCAATTTGACCACAGAGCCATTAGCAATACTGACAGCCCAATTACAGCTGTGCTTATTTCTTCACTGATTAGAATCATGGCAATTTTGGAGAATATGAAAGCACTGAAGTACCTGTAAATTGAGTGGGGCTGGGAAGAGTGTCTGACCTTCAGGAATAGGGTCATGAGAGCATCCATTTAAGGCTGTATGGCTAGGACACTGAGACCCTTCAACCGCTTATAGGCCACATCTGTCCAAAG
This sequence comes from Mellivora capensis, assembly GCA_004024625.1. Lineage (NCBI taxonomy): Eukaryota > Metazoa > Chordata > Mammalia > Carnivora > Mustelidae > Mellivora > Mellivora capensis. The sequence goes on from PISX010032164.1 coordinate 5,329, forward strand.
AAACACAATGTGTTAAAGCTCTAACTGGAACTATAACGCCAGTGAATTCCTTTTCTCTGTTCTGTTTTAGGAAGAAAGAAGCAAAGCACAATGAAATAAACCAATATCTGGTCAGTTCAGATTCGGAGTTCGATATACTACAGCTCATTACCTCAACAACAATTCATAGTGACCCCATGGCACAGCAAAGTCATCAATCATAAAAGAAATATTAAATTTTCTTTACTATACCTACTTAGCAAGGTTGTAAAGTGGGCTAATATATTTTGCAAAGATTTTTTTTTTTTTAGTTACTTAGGTCGAAACAAAACAGGTTTTTCTATTTAACCCTTTAGTTATCAAGAAAAATTCTGTTCATAAGATGTTAACACAGTTTCCCTAATCATACAGATGACTGCCAAAATGGGTCCTGTTGGGATTTTAATTACCAGCTGGTATCATATACAGTAAGAAATGTAAAGAACATGTCCAAGATGGACTCACCTTGAAACATTCATTATGATGCCTCTAAGTCACATTTGGATACTGAAGAGAATGTCAAATATCCAATTCCTACATCAGTGCCTCTAATGTCAGGGGAAGAGACATCATTAGAGGAAGAAGTAACCCTAGTCCCCCATGAACCCTTGCAAAGATAATATAATTAATCACTCCCAACTGTCCCAACTTTGCATCTGTAGTTTCTGACTTAAGTGGAATATGCCTACCATTTATCTTCATTACTGGCCAGCAACATTAATAAAAATCAGCTTAAGATCTGAGAATAGAATCACTTCCTATAGATTCCAATTTAATTTAGGAATGCCTAAATTGAGGGAAACATCCTTTCACTGTCTTTGAAAAATGAGTTGGTTTTTCTGTGATACCCAGCTACAGCAATAAACAAAGTTGATGCAGATTTGAAGATCCGCAGCCAGTTCTTCCATTGATTACCTCCAGACATTAATTTTCAGTCTAATTGCTTTGGTTGGCACTTTCACCTCAGTGGTACTTACATATGCCTACAGATCTGTTTGATCACAACTCTTGGGTTTTGAATTATTTAATACTCAATCAGTTTTAGAAATGTTGTCCTTCATACTCTATCCAGAAGTTCTGCAAGGGAATAAATACGATGTGATATTTAATAAAATGGATTTTTTAACCACAGATTGCCTTAATAGTTTACCAGCTTTCTAATCCTGAATTATTTTCTTTGTTCATGAAAAAATTGCTTTGGTAAAATCAGAATCACAAAACACTTCCACATTCCATCTGGGTTGAAAGAGCATTAGAACATAGTACAAATAAAAGATGATACAAATGTATTTGTCTCATGAAAATTATGTCTTTGCAAAAATGTCATTCTTTCTATGTAGTTGTAATCTTATGTTTTTTAAAAACTGCTATGTCATGCATTTTAAAAACAATCTATGCCAGTTTTGTTTTGCTTTGATTTGCTCCTTAATAAATGCTCTACTTCCTCTCATATTGAATACATAACACTGGTTAGTTCCTTCAGCATTGTGGAGGCATGGGCCTCAGGCTGCCCGATCTTTGCACGTTAGATATATTAAACAATATTACCATCTGAGCTGTGCAGATGGGATCTCCTCAGTTTTTTTGTTCTTCCTCCACAACTACTTAACGTTGGTTTAGTGGCATCATTAAATGTTAGCTTCATGATTTTCTGTATTTAATTGTGACATGACATTGTATTCATTCATTGTTTTGCAAAAAAGAAAAGCTATGAGGAAAGCATAGGATATTAATTTCTGGGGCCCTTCTTATGAATCCATTTAAAATAACCTTTCCCTCTTTTCTAATAACTGCTTATTTTAATTGAGGTATCAATTAAAATCAATTGTCTTACCATATATTAACTTCTCTTTCCTAGCTAAAATTTTTCTGGCTTTCAAAAAATTTACTGATATATATATATATACATATATGTATAAAATATACATATATGTAAAAAAATTTACTGATATATATATATACATATATGTATATATATATCAGAGGATATATACATCAGAGGATATCTATTTATCTGTATCTATATCTGATACACATATACATATATGCACACATGCACAGTAAGCCAGATCCAACAAAAATTTAGATATGCTGAGAAAACCACGTATTTTTAGAACTCTAAGTGACCATTGTTTACAAAATATGACCAGTTCTCACATTTATCAAGGCCAATGCAATATTACTTAAGTGACTGCTTCACAGAGAAATTAAATGAAGGATTATCTAAAATACTATTGAATATTCTCAGATAAACAATTGTCTTTTTTTGCCTGTTGATACTACTATAACCTGTGTTATCTAAATAATTTTTATTTTTTTAAAGATTTTTATTTATTTATTTGACAGGCAGAGATCACAAATAGGCAGAGAGTCAGGCAGAGAGAGATAGGTGGAAGCAGGCTCCCTGCTGAGCAGAGAGCCCAATGCGGGGCTCGATCCCAGGACCCTGGGATCATGACCTGAGCCGAAAGCAGAGGCTTTAACCCACTGAGCCACCCAGGTGCCCCTAAATAATTTTTAAACTCTTCATTCGACCATTCCTTGCAGACAGCTTCATACATTAATCAGTCTGCTTTGATGGTCCTTTGAGAATGGTATCTTAATGTGTATTTAAGTGCAATAAATAAACTTGTCATTTATAGGAATAAAGGACATGGATATAAATTAAGCTGGAGAGTGTAGTCTGAAGTTGAGCAGCCACATGCCTAACTAAAACACAGGGAACTTTCTTGAAACAGGAAAATAGTACTTAGAAACACCTGCTGTGTGCCCAAATCCACTGCTATAGCCACCCAATCTGTCTTGTGCACCCTTCTTCCCACATCATTCTTGCCCCAAGTAAGACAGACCAACATCCCATGCGGTAAACTACAACCAACCAAACGTCCAGGATCTCTGAGTGATATGTTGTGCATTCTGACAGTCTCAGAAGTGGCTCCTGGATGTCCAGTGATGTATGAAAAAAATCACTTTTCTACTTCCTGTGTCACACCCAATAAAGGATGGTAGAGTAGGATCAGGATCAAAAGAGTCTAATATAATCTTTTTGTTGTTCAGAAAATGGAAGATACAAACACCACTGATTCATAGCATTAGTGAAATTCTGTAAGTCATTGTTTCTATGGTTCCCATATCTGCCTTTTGATTTCTGACTAAGAGTTTGGGGGGATTGCTTTGGTAAACAAGGATATCACAAGTCTTGAGTGGCACAGGCTTTAGGGATTCAAACAAAAACAAAATTCCCTAGGTCTCCTAGCTAGATCTCTAAGGGAGCAGACTGTGAAAGCTCTGTGGCCTCCGGAAGACATTCTCTTAATGCCAACTTGTCTCTAAAAGGTAGACTTTCAGTTAAACTGACTTTCAGCCAGTTTCATTTGAATTTCATTTGAGAATCACCATGGTCAAAGATCTCTTCCTGTCTTGTGGATGCACAGACACTCATCTGTTCATTGGTCGCTGCTCTTGACCACCCCTGTTTCCTTCAATTTACTGCTGGCCACCTTGAGGCCATCTGAAACAATAGACACCCGTGAGAAGGCAACCCTTAATCTCCTTCTGCCACTGACTGATACACATTTGAGAATACCTAGGCCAAGCCTCTGGAGAAAGGCTCTGTAGAGCCATGTAATCTGTTGGGAACAGAGCAGTGGTTTATTTTCAATCCTGCCCTGCCTGGCCGCAAAGTCCTGGACTCTCCGCAAACTGACGAGAACTTCCCTTAGCAGAACTGTTTTCCCCTTCTCTGGTTATGACATGTGAATTGGCTAATTTTGGCTTGAAGCCTCTCCTTTTAGTACCTTGTCACAAGGCATAGGCAGTGAACTACATCAGCACGCCGACACTGCCTAACTACGTCTGCTGGAGCCCTAGTCTTCGCATGTCAAGGGTCTGTATTCCAAGCATGGTGCGTTTAACAGTTTTGCCGAATTTTTGTTGCGGCAGGACGGAAGTCACCATCGTTCTGATCGTACCGATACAGCACTGCCACATAGTTTCAGTTTCCGTTGGGGCAGCACCTAGTGTCCAGTTGTTGGAGGCGGCCATCCAGGGAACGTGACCTCTCGCTAACCTGCGAGCCGGAACAGGGTGAGGAGAGGCTCCTCCCTCCTTCCCTCGCCTTGGGAGGGTTCCTTCAGGCTGCCCTTTCCAGAGCTGCAATGCTTCAAGGGGGCAACCTTGAGAGAAGACCGTATGGCTGGGATTGCCTGCACTGTGCCTGCGACGGAGCCACGTTAGGGGCTCTACAGAGACGCTTCCCAATTCTGGCAGGCGCGGGCGCAAATCCCCTCGCCTTGGCAGCCCAAGCCCCGCCCCGGTAAGGTCCCTTGCTTTTTAAACTTGCCACACCACCTTCCGGCGCGGCTGCCCGTTTCTTCCTCCTCTCTTTGTCCTGTGTGGAGGGCGGCTTTGACTTTCTTGCGGGGAAACTTGGAAGGTTGGGGAACAACTGGCGAGTCAGCCAGGAAACAGCAGAAATGAGCTTCGGGGAGAAGCCATCCGGGAAACCCCGAGTTGACCATCAGGCCTTGCGCGTTTGGCGGCCCTTGCTGGTCAGATGCCTGTGGATCTCGCGAGAGTTGGGGTGTCCGGAAAAGGCGGGCGGCCCCAGGGCCCTCATTGGAGGAAGGGGGACCAGCGCGGCGTGGCGGAGCTGCGGAGCCGGGAAGCATAGCGGGCGGGGGGGCTGGCCTCTCCTGTGGGCGCTGAGGCTGGCCAGCGGGCGCAGCTGGAGGCCAAGCCTAACTGAGAAAGTTGCCAGAAGAGGATGTGCGGGTGTTCACTACTTCGCAAGCTTCCGGGCGGGCAGACCAGGTGGAAGAGCGGTCTGGTGCCTTTAGCACGCTGCTCATGCCACCAGTGGGGTCCGAGGGCTTAGGACAAGACCCGATTGTGCTGAAACCTTATTAGGATGCTAAGAGGTGGCATCCCTGGAAATGTGAGAATGATGGAAAGGATACTGTGGTGATTGACAGTGAAGTAGACGAAGCACCCCGTGTTGTCTGATTCCTAATACAAAGGGAAGCAACCATAAACCCAGCCAGTGGAGCAACCCCCAAATCAGGAATCATTCATGAGGAGAGAATACACTCCCAATGAGCTTATTGATATAATTGCCAAGGTCCAGCAAAAAATCCCAGGTTTGTGCACAACACCAGTATTAGGGTATAGAAGCTCTGTACTCTAATGTGTAGATGATGCTCTAATGGAGACCAAGTCTCTCAGATGAAACGGAATATTATCTAAGCAGTTCAGGGACCGGAGGGTATAAAGGCAGGTAGGCAGCTCTACTCCTGCACATCACCCCAGAATGCATCCCTGCATGTGGTCTCCATTTCTCCATCAGCCAGGAGAAGGGGGGAAGGAAAGGACAGCTTTGTGAAAGCAGTGTGATCTGAGAGTTGCCCATGTTGGTTTGTACTCCTCCAAAGGACATCACTGCTGCAAGGAAAATTGTAGTCCTTAGTTGAATTGCTGCGATTGTGTGCTTCTGTGGGGCAGGAAGTCCATTTCTGGAAGTGGGGGGTGGGGGGAGAATGGATATGGGGGAAGAATTAACAGATGGAGAATAATTTTTAAAGATTATAAAAATTGATTATTGATTCTTGACTTTTCTAATTTTTATGTTCTCATTTTAATATACCTCTGTTAATAATTAAAAATGGACCCTAAGATAGTGAGCTCTATAATTACTTGGGTGTTTGAGGATTTATTTACATAGGAAATATTAATTCACTTCGCTACTATCTATTTTCAAGTAACTTTCCAAGAAATGATAGATGGAGTAATAAGGAAAGAAAAAAAAGGTGAAAATTTTTTCTCTAGCTTTATACATATAAAAACCTACTAAAGGTTTTCATTATATATAGTATGTAGGTAGGGTATATATCATATACCTCATAATGATTTAAAAGATTAAAAAATTAAGAATATCAGCAAAAGATACTGGAACACTTGTATATATATGCAAAAAAATGTGAACTTTCTTGAGTTTTCAACACAAATTAACTAAAAGTGGATCATGAACCTAAATGTAAGGACTAAAACTATAAATCTTTAAAAGTAAGTAGAGAAGACAATCTTTGTGATCTTGAGTTTGGCATAGATTTCTTAAATACAATACCAAAAGCATGAATTATAAAAGAAAGAAAATGATAAATTAGACTTCATTAAAACCAAAGGCATATGCTCATTGAAAGACACTGTTAGAATAAAAAGACAAGCTGCAGAATGGGAGAAAATATTTGGAAAACACAGATCTGATACAAATTTCTATCCAGAATATAAAAATTACTTGCTAAACTTAGTAATAAGAAAACAACAACCCAATGAAAAGATAGGTAAAAGATTTTTCAGACCCTTGTACCACCAAAGAAGAAACACAGATGGCAGGTGAGCATACAAAGAGATGGTCAACATCATTAGCCATTATGGAATCACAAATAAAAACTACAATGAGATATCATCACATATCTATTAGATAGAATTGCTAAGGTTAAGAAGACTGATCATACCAAATGTTAGTGAGGGTGTTAGAGCTTGAACTCTTTTTTTTTTTTTAAGATTTATTTATTTGACAGGCAGAGATCACAAGCAGGCAGAGTGGCAGCCAGAGAGAGAGAGAGGAAGAGAAGCAGGCTCCCCTCGGAGCAGAGAGCCCCGATGTGGGGCTCGATCCCAGGACCCAGGATCATAAAGCCGAAGGCCAAGGCTTTAACCCACTGAGCCACCCAGGTGCCCCGAGCTTGGAACTCTTATACACTGTTAATGGGAATATAAAATGTTACAGTCATTTTGGAAAGCAGTTTGCATTTTCTTATGAAGTTAATTACATACCTATCATATGATTGAGCCTTTCTACTCTGAGGTATTCATCCGACATCAATGAAAATATGTGTCCACACAGAGACTTGTACATGAATGGTCATGGCAGCTTTCTTTTTTAATAGCCCCAAGTAGGAAGCAATGCAGATGTCCATCAATAGATGAATGGATAGACAAATTGTGGTATATCCATACAATGGAACATTATTCAGCAATTTAAAAAATCAGCTAATAAGTCACAGAGATGAAAAATACAACACAGCAAATATAGTCAATACATTTGTAATAATGTTGTCTGGTGACAGTGGTGACTACACTTACACTGAGCACCAAGCAATGTAAAGAATTGTTGAATCATTATGTTGTACATCTGAAACTAATATAACACTGTATGTTAATTATACTTCAATAAAAAAATTAGTGAAAAAGAAAATGAACTATCAATATATGTGGGAAAACGTGGATAAATATCAAATTGATTATTATAAGTGAAAGAAGCCATAATAAAAAAGTGACTATTATATAACTTCATTAATGTAAAGTTGTAGAAGATGCAAAGAAACCTATGAAGATAAAAATGAAATCACTGATAAGGGAATGAGGAGGTGGAGTGGGATGGGGAGGAAAAAGAGATTCCAAGGGGCATGAAAAACTTTGGGGTATGATAGATATACTAATTATTTTGATTAGGCTGATGGTTTCACGGATGTGTGCAGAGAGAAGAGTTTCAGTAAAATTTAAAAATGAGAAATAAAAATTTAAATTTTGAGTTCTTTTGGTTTTATAACATAAGCAGAGGACCAATGTCTGCCAATTTAAATATTAAATTTTAATGAAATTATAATAAATAATTTTCCATTTGTAATTCTTTGTTATAAATAGACCGTTTCTTATAGCATAATTTACCTAAAAATAGGTAGGCAAGGACTTATTTTTGAAAAGTCCTATAAGGGGGACATGGGTGTTTCAGTCTGTTAAGCATCTGCCTTTGGCTCAAGTTATGATTCCGGGGTCCTGGGATTGAGCCCAGCGACAGACTCGTTTCTCAGAGGGGGTTCTGCTTATCCTTCTCCCTCTCTCCCTCCCTCCCCATGTTCTCCTCTCAAATAAGTAAAGTATTAGAAAAAAAGAAAATGAAGTAAATATCATTTAAAACTACAAAAAGTCCATATTATCACTATAAGCTAATTGCTAGCTGAAGTGAAAGTATATTTTTTTCAAAACTGCCAAGGTCAATTTAAAATAACAAAACCTAATTTTGTTCTCCTTTTACAGATATTGTTGGAGATCCAAATATAACAAATAATATTCTGCCATTAGATTTGATGCCATTCTACATTAAATATTTTACATTTCTTTATACTTTAGATTAAATCTTTATAATACTTAACAAGGCTTTCTGACACAGATTTAACTATTTTGATATTGCCTACTAACTATATATGAGTTACTTTTACTGGTTCTTGGTCCTTAGAAATATTTATTGAAAATTTGCTTTTTAAAGAACTGGTTTAACAATTGAAGATATAATTTTTAGTAATGTAAACTATACCCCTTCCTTGTCTCCTTCCTCTCCCCCTACCTCCCTGCTCACTTCGTGCTCTTTGCTATACTCCTCCCTCCCACTTCCTTCCCTCCTTCCCTCCCTCTCTCCCTCCCTCTCTTTCCTTGTTTTTTTCTTTCCTCTGTAAAAACATATTTATGGCGTGCCTGGGTGGCTCAGTCAGTTGAGTGTCCCAACCTGAGTTGAAACCAGGGGGTGGGTGCTCAACCAACTGGGCCACCCATGTGCCCCTAAAACAAACAAATCTTAAAATAAAAACAAAAAGTTATTTATTAAGCACTTATGATTCTGTGCTCTGAAGGAGAACTCTAAGGAGTTGTTATCTCTAGCTTTACTTTTTAGATATTTATTTTAGATATTTTCTAAATTTTAGAATTTATTTATTTTACTTTAGATATTTATTTTCTTGTTAGTGAGAAAGGTGATGACACATACCTGCAGGTGGAAGTTAGTGGAGGAGAATGGAGGATGGATGAGGGATGGATGGAGGATGGATGGAAGATGGGTGGAGGATGGATGGAGGATGGATGGGGGATGGATGGAGGATGGATGGAGGATGGATGGAGGAGGATGGAGGATGGATGAGGGATGGATGGAGGATGGATGGAGGATGGATGAGGGATGGATGAGGAATGGATGTAGGATGGATGGAGGATGGATGGAGGATGGATGGAGGATGGATGAGGAATGGATGGAGGATAGATGGAGCATGGATAGCATGAGCTGTGGGTATTTCAGATGCTGGAGCAGAGTGGACCCATATTCTACAGCAGTCATGGAAGGTTTTGTGGTCCTTTTTGTTTGCTTATTTATTTATTTACTTTTAAAGATTTTATTTATTTTTGTGAAGGAGAAAACGAGCAAGAAGGAGGGGGATAGGGAGATACAGTCTCTCCGCTGAGCAGGAAGCCCTACATGGGACTAATCCCAGAACCCTGGGATCACGACCCGAACCAAAGGCAGAGGCTTAACTGACTGAGCCAACCAGGTGCCCCGGTTTTATGGTCATTTAATACAGAATGTAGTTCATCATTCCAGGCCAAACAGTGTTATATTTACAGTAATCATGTGCAATGAATTTACTGAATTTAAAAAGTAACAATTTTAGTAGTTTCCTGTCTTCCTAAAATCTTGTTGGTTGTAAAAAGTCGTAATTTGATTTCTCATAATATCCATTAGAATGAAAATTAGGTTTGCAGAGGCCTTTTTCCTAGAGTAACCACATGTCCTGGTTTCTGTTGGACTGTCCTAGTTTTACCTGCATTCATTTCTTTCAGTAATCATTAAATATCATGTCACCTTTGAAAAATTATCTAACCTCCCTGAGCCTTAGTTTCCTCAAATGTGTAAGGCTGCTCCGAGAAGTAAATCAGATAATGGATGCATCATAATGCTTGGCCCATAGCAAAGGCCAGATGAAAGTGTTACTCCTACCATCATTGATTACTGTGAGGTGGTTACACTTGGGTACAATTGAACCTCCTCTTATACAGTAAATGAACAATTTTTAAAAATATTTATTTATTTATTTTAGAGAGAGAGTGAGTGGGAGTGAGGGGAGAGATGGAGGGTTAGAGAGAAGATCCTGAAGCAGACTCCCTGCCGAGTGTGGAGCGTGATGCGGGGCTTGATCCCCGGACCCTGAGATCATGACCTGAGCTGAAATCAAGAATCATCTGCTTAACTAACTGTACCACCCAGGCACCCCCAGTAAATAAGTAATTTATGTTAATCTAATTTTAGTTGTTAAGGATCATACATTCTTTTAAGATCAACTGTTTAATATCTTTACCACTTAACAGTCTTCATTATTACAAATTAAGTTATTTTCAGTGGTTGATTAACTGACAAGGCTAATCTTTTAGATACAGATAATGAATGGTAAGGACTGTAGAATCTTTCTAGATTTCTTGGTTTCTAGAAGGACTCATTTGGAAGCTGAGACTGCTGTGTCAGCTCCCTTGGGACAGACTGCAAACTCTTGCCAATTTAACTTCGCTTCTGTTATTTAACATGTTGAACTTATATATAGAATAGCCATATATTTAGATCTTTTAGAACTAGTATTAATTTCCATTATTTGGTTCCATTGTTCCTCCTGAACCATGTTTGAATTTGTTATATTATTATGCTTTCTGGTTTTGTACATGAAATCAATGTGTTGATACTACTCTGCCTTTATGGCTTCTTGATTGCTTCCCATTATGTTCCTGAATTCAAGGGCTTAACCACAATACTCTTTGAATCTTGACTTGATTTCCTATCTCAGTGTCTCCACTCACTTTCTTTTTGAAGTTTATGTATCATTTCAGTATTAACAATTTCATACCAATTTTGTGAGTAGTTTTTTTTTCAACTGTGAAGATTTGAAAAATATACCAAAATATCCTGGAGAAACCTTCTGAACTTTCATAGAATCACACTAGAAGGTATATAACATTGCCCAAAATAGCTATTTAAATGTCCATGAGGGCTATTTTGTGAAACTAGAAATTTAATTTCTTACAAAAACCTAAGCAGATTTTAAGACAGCAGTCTTGTTAAAAACATGTCAACCCCTACTCTTCATGAAGTTCATCCATCATTTAATAAAAACATGTACTTAAATATTCCATCATAGGGGTTAGAAATTAGATCTGGCAATTCTTGGGAATAGTGAATTATTGTTTTTAATGATCCAAAATTACCTACCATTTGGTTCTTAACTTCTGTGCCTGCCTGAGAAACAACCAAATCAGCCTCTGAGTTAGCCTGTCACTGTCACT